>VUQG01019023.1:29880-72658 GCA_015106755.1 Etia nguti
ACTGGGGGGGGGGGTTGGATGAAAGCATATTTCCAAATGACCAGTTATTAGATCGGTTAGCGTATAGGTGAGCCCCACGCCACTGCCAAAACCAGGCTGGCTCAGCCCAGCGCCAAACCTCATTTACCCTTCACCAGTAAATAATTACCCTAATGGCTATTGTGTGATACATGATGCAATTAAAGCCTAGTGCAATGCACCTCACTTAGCGAAAGTGTCAGGTCCCACACAACAGGCAGCGGTGGTCCTGAGCTAACAGGGCTAGCTACCTGACTGGCCAGTAAAGGGGATGTCCTCCAAAGCAGACAGAAGAGCTCCCCTAATCAGCTGGATCTGTCACTCAGGTGTGTTTGTTTGCCCGCAACCGGGGAACTGGGAAATATTCAGAGAGAACCGAGGAGGGAAAGCAGAATTTGATGCAAGCTATTCCAGTTAGCAGAAGAGGATATAATGGAAGAGAGGGCAGAATCATCAACCCCCATCCTTTCTCCCCTATAACCCCAGCTTCTCTTGCAGCTCCCCTCCTACTCCTCCTTCTCCTCCACCACCACCACCACCACCACCACACTCCCAACACCCCAGTCACTGTCAGGCCAAACACATGATGAATTGCCCTGTCAACAGAATTCATTCAGGGACCAATTAATTCAGCAGAAATGAACTAGAGCCATCAGTCGCTGAAAAACTCAGAGCAAAGAGAGCAAAGTAGCTCTCTTTGGAAGAAAGAGAGACAGTGTGTGTGAGAGGGGAAGAGAGAGAGGGAGAATGAGGGAGAGGGTGCCAGGGGAGTGCAGTGGAAGTTAGCCTGACAGGAATTGGTCATTTAATGCTTTAGCGCACTGGAGACAGCCCCTGTCATAGAGGAAGCCATGACAGGACTCCCCTGGTACTTTATTTATTAATTATCCAGAGCAGCAAGGGGCATTTAACTGTCTCACTCCAGGCCTGTCAACTCGACTTCTTGTCATTTCCCTTCCACAAACAGGTCGTTTAGAAACAAACCAGAATTAAAGGAAGAGAAAATGTAATTACTCACAGAGCAGATAAATATTTTCATTGCAGCAGCTGTTACATTGCACAAAAAAATCAATTTTTGTGCTTAGAATTTTTCATAAGTGTGATTTCTCTCTGAAATTTTAATCACGATGGAGGAAACTATATCTTGCCCTGAGTTTTGACAGCTGATCGTCTGTCAGTAGCGAAAGGACACCAAAGAGTCAGGTCACTCTCACAGCCACTTGATACAAAAGCAACACAAGCAGCCATTTAAGAATTTGTGCTTATATTGCAGAAAAATAGATCATAATCATTATACGTAATGTAATATTCTTTTTAGCTTATTTCAGATACATCTCCTTGCAACTTATTCTATATTTGAATCAAATTTGTCACTCTGTATAAAAGAAATTGCTCTAAGGAAGAAACCGTTTCCGAAAGGAAAGCAATCAATAACAAAAGTTTTCTTGAAGAATACAAAATAATAACATCATATGTTGTCGTTTGCCAAGCAGATAGAATTCTGTTTTCCCTGCTGGAAACTCAATGAGCCTGTGGCTGACCTTTTCAGTCAAAGGTTTGATCTTTCCCTATTGTGTTCTGTTGATCAGCTGGTAAATATTTGATGGAACCTTTTCTTTAGCACATCAAGCATCTCGGTGTAACGGGAGCATGACGAGGCAGCTGGAAAGCTGTTTTTGCTATCAGGTATGCCTTACTGAGATCAAACAACAGCTGAAAGCATGAATAATGTCAATAATGTACCAAACAGCATTACAAAGCACTTTTATGAAATGGGAAATACAGAGAAATTACATGCAGTAAAACGTTCAGTGACATGTTGTGGGACTTGCAACTCCTACAAACTCCTTGCAGTGAGTTAATTTATGCATTCAAAGAAGGTGGTTTTAATCCGCAATGGCATTAAAGTCACAAAACTAACTGAGCAGCAGCACCTGAGGACTGCTCTTTTCTGCAAGTTTGAAACAAAGCCGATGAAATTCTGAGCAAGCCAGGAATAAGGAGATGTGCTGCAGTATATAATTAATTAAATGAGACTAATTAGGAACATGAGAGCAGGTGCCAGGCTATGGGCTGACAGCAAAGACAGCTAGACAACAAGAAGGGGGAAAAAAAAAAAAACCTATGGGTAAGGGGTGTAACGTGACAAGAGGAGGGACAAAGCAACTTTCTGTGTTTTGTCACATGAAACCTCCAAGGAATATATGTGACAGAAATTGTAGACCCAGACACCATGGGGGTCTCTCCCTTTGTTTAAGACAGATTTTCATTTCACCAATTTGGGGTTGATGCAAGCAAGAGATTTTCCTCCTCATTATTCCTGCATGTTGATTAAAATAATATCTAAAAAAAGAAAGACAGTGCAACTGAGACACTCACATATGAATGTGTGCAGTGGCTCACCAGAGATACCATAGAGATGTCACACATTTAGAGTGTTATGCATGAAAGAAATGGGTTTGTATTACTCATTGCACACCAGCTGGTGATTTAGAATTCAAGCAACAGAGTACCTGCACAGCTAAATGCAATTTTTGGTCATTCTTGGATTATAAAAGTAATGCTTGCATATTAACCACTGTTCCAGACAGGACGAAAACATTACATTATTGATAGATCATCCTGTTACTTAAACAGTACAATAGATGGAAGAAAAAACAGTATTTCTGCCACACAGAAAAACCTGCATCCTCTTTTTCTGTTCTACCATTTGGTTCTAAACATTATGGAAAGTCCAGCCTGTTCAGTCAGAGACACTCAGAAGGGGCATCAGCCTATTTTATCACAATTTGCTCACTAACCAGTTACAAATGTGGCATGTGATGACAATAATGAGGCTTGATGTCACTTAGCCTTTGGGCCGTGTGTGTGTGGAATAGTAAAGCAGGATGTCAGAGTGCTGCAGGTCCTCCTCTCTGGCACTGAGAGGCCTTCTGCACACGAGGTGACAGACACCTCAGTTAGAGAGAGAGCCGCCTCTCTAACAGCATTATAAATTACTGTAGATCCTATTTGTGTCAGTGGAGGCAAGTGAGGGGAAAATTCAACATCAGCCTATTTATTCATTTACTTATTCCCTGGCTCGGTCAGGCTCAGTGCTGCTGGAGGAGAGGAGCTCTGCTCCTCTCTGTAGTGCCACTCTGCCTCAGAACAAATGCTGTGTGTTTAGAGACACATGGGTATTTCATTTTAGAAGCACTGGTGATATCAGAGTCAATCAGGCCAGAAAGGGAAAAGCATTACAGCTGAATTTTCTTCACCCAATCTGGATGGAGCCCGCATTTTTACATATCCATAAAGCGTAAATAAAACCTGCAAGTGCAGACAGCATGTCTGCCCAGGGGGGAAACTTCAGTACTGGAATGTGGCAGAAATGTTTAAGACTTGCTACAATATATACTCTAAAATTGTAACAGGTCAAATTAATTGGGAAAGGCCACTTAATATATATGAGCGTAGGTTGTCTGAAGAAATATTGTAAATGGGTCTTTTCAGATTAATCACCTTTCTGGTTAATATCTGAAATGATGTTTGTTTGGTTTAGACATGTAAAACTTGTCGATGAAAAGAAATAAGAACAATTAATTATTAAGACAATCTTTTAAAAAAGAAATGTAACTCTTGAAAAGTAAAGGATTTTGGAGATATTGCTGTGCAGTCAATAAACATCCTCACCTGACTCAGTTTTCGTGTTAACAGTTCTTACTTTGCGTAATCAATAACAAGTGACATGAAATGGATTTTAAAAAGAAAAGTAATTTTCCATCTAAAAATGCCTCAAATTATATAAAAATACAAAGCAACCACAGCTCGATATGTTTTTGTGTAGACTGGTTAATTCACAAAAGACAAAAAAAACAGCTGTTAAAAAAAAAGATGCAGAGCTTTCGTTAAATTATCAAGGGATGGCTTGGAGTGTGCATCATCATTAGTTTGACTAAGTAGCATCGGTCAGTGACTCAAGTAGTGGTAAATGGCACAATTAGCAGGCTGAGCAGGGAGAGGTATATTCAATTTGAAAGCCTTCTTTCTTAATCCATCTCCTGTGATCATGAGAAATGCTGAGCTATGGGCTTTTATGCTCAATGACATTAATCAGGTTAATTCAAAGTAAAATGTCAACATTGTAATCAAGAACTAGCACACTCCAGCAAAATGTAAATGTCTACAGATGCTAAATGTTAATGTCCGACAGCATTCGTCTTCTTAGATCTATCTTTTTTTAAAATATGTTTTTGTCTTAGCAAATTGGCACATTTCCTGTTCAGCTGGGCATATTTGATTAAGAGCTAAAAGAAAAAGAAGCACAGATTAGTCTGAAACCTACATAGCAACCAACAACAATGAATAGCTTAAGTACGGACACCCACCAGAGAAGTGTTGACATGCTCCCTTACTATGAATATGTTGTTTCTTGTTCTACTTCTCCCAGTGCCCCAGTGCTTAATCCCTCAGTGCACTTGCTCTGTAACCCCAGCAGGTGCAGTGGGAATCTATAAACACAGCTGGTGCGTCTCAGCATCAAAACCCTTACATCTACCCTCACCTCGCACCTCACCCCAACACAAGAAAAAAAAAAAACAGCGTACCCAGAATACCACGCATAACCTAGATTCATGTTGCTAGCTTCTTCTTCTTCATTTTTTTTCTTTTTTTTAACAGGGGTGCATGCAAGAAAAGGGTTGATGTCAACTAAGTACAAGTACTCGGAAGTAATATTTTGTTGAGGTTAGGTGTTCAATGTCATGGCATCAATATAAAACATCTGGTTGTTGTGCAAGAATGATCATGGTCATGCTTTTAAACTTTAAACCTGACACTTTTAACTAACCTCACCAGATTTTCTTCTTTATTTCTATCAGAATTACATTTTAGTCACAACAACAAACACATTGCTTCAGTGTATTTTCTTAGTCTCGTACCTACAAAACGTTAAATATAAAAAAATTAGAAAAATTAGAATACTAAAGATTTCAGTCCTGTTTGATTTGTTAACACCTGTAGTTCGGAACAAGAGTTTTATTTGTCATTGTTAGGCAGAAGCTGTGAATGTGTAAGAACCAGACACATGGAACACCAAATGTCTCAAAAACCTCCTTGTTTCTTGTCTTTCACCAAGTGAAAAACACAGGAATACAGGCCTACCAACACTTTTGTGACACTTTCTTTATAAGAAGTGCCATAGACAGGGAGGCATTATCAAAGGCTGCTACTGTGAGGCTCTTATTAAACCAGCAGCTTGTATGGAGAGCTGGGTAGCACAACTGGACATTACCTGTGTGCATGTGTATAAATAGAAGCCCTTATGTTTGTTTCTTACACTGTTAATATCGTGAAAGCAACTATTTTCCATGACCTTTCCAAACCATGACCTTTTTGAAAACATAGGAAGCTTTAGTTCTTAAAATGAACCAAACTGAAGCTAAAAACCCAATATATAATTTTTTTTTTAAAAAGGCAATATATAAGATAAAAAGTCAGTGAAATTTACAGTAACTGCAGGTCCCACTGAAACCTGTGCCATACCTATGCCAGTTACTGTGATGATGTTAATGCCAGAGGCGGAGGACCTGCTATTTCATAAATGTTTGCAAAGCCAGAAGTGCTTGACTTTAAAACCTGTGACCAGTGTTGGGTGTAACATGCGCCAAAATAACGTGTTACTGCAATCACATTATATTTTTTAGCAACACATTAATGCAATGTGTTACTGTACTAAATTCACTAATTACAGTACAGTTTCAATTAAATCGTGACTTGAGTTACAAAGGTTACCTGCATGCTGGGAAAAAGCAAAGGAAGAAAATGAAAGAAGCATGTTTTTTCTTCCTGTGCATTTGCTGCTATCACCTGATTTCAGTTTGTGTGCTGGGAGGAGGGAAATGGTGGAGTGGTCTACACCTTTTGTGGAGTGGAGATAAGGACATTACTTTTGTTTTTGTTGCATGAAAGGACAAGAGTGCCATGGTGAAATGTAGATCGTGTCTGCTACACATCATAACATCCGCTAACAGTATGCTAACACAAAACTAGCCAAGAACTCAAAATGATGTTAAATCTGAGTGCATGCTGATCCCAGCCCAGCAGCCAGACCCTGGGCTTAAATTTTTTGCAAAGATAAAGAAGAGCAGTCAGGCTCATAACATTGTAGCCTCCATTTGTAGTACAAGTACATTTCCCATGCATGTTTATAAAATCACTGTGGTGATCACAAACTTGCATTACTGTAGGGTCTTTACCTCTACCTTACAATATAAAGCTTCAAGGCGACTGCTGTAGTGGTTATATACATAAAATTTTATTTAATTTAATCACTTTAAAGTCTCTTGAAACACCAATTACAAACACTGCTCTGTGTCAAGGTAAAGATCCAAAATCAATGATCAAAGAAAAATTAAAAATAAAATGTCAGTTTTAAAATTGAATGCAAAGATGTTTTTGTGCTTTGAGATTGTTCAAAGAAAATTCAAATCTAGGCTAAAAGAGCTTGATTTGAGCAGAAATGCTTGTCTGCAGCATGCCGCATTATTCCAAATAATCCGTATGGTAACCCAACATTGCGTTGATAAAATACAAAAATAAAATAAGGACATATTCTGTTCATCGTAAATAAATCTGATTAAACTGACAATTTTAGAATTTGGGGCTAACCAAAAAAATAATTAGCTGTGTTTGTAGCTTGAGGTTTCTTGTTGAAGTGTTGAACAGTTCTCTCTTATGGTAACTAATGGGGAACTGCTGTTTGCTCCCAAGGACATTTTTATTGCCATGAGCAGAAAGGCTGAGTGGCTGTACTCAGCTTTATTATTACATAAATGCAGGATACAAATTTTCATGATGAAAACGAGATATCTTCTTTACAAATGGCTGTAGCCGTACTTGCACTGTACTTATACATTTCCTCCTCAAAACGCTTGGCGCCAGCTATTTTGCACTTAAGAGTGACATGATTATAGGGCATATGCGTATGCTTAAGTTACATGTAAAGCACACATGCACTAATTATTGTTTTCGTTATTTTGTCCACTACATGAATGTATCATTCATCAAATTCTTTGTGCATGGGAAAGTCTTTTGAATCAGCATGGAAATAGCAGATCCCACCACAGTATACAAAGTACTATACACAGTAGCAACTAATAAATGTAAGAAAAAAAAGTGGCAAAGCATAATAAATGCCAAATATATGTTTTATAGATATGCAGATATACACTGTAAGAAGGAAATTTTAATAAATTGTAAGTTTAAACTCAATTGGGCTGAGAGAAACACAGTGGTCATGAAAAATATATTGATTTGATTAGTTGAATTTCAAGCAATGTGGACCAGATGTTCATGGACAATTTAGAACTGTGCTGCATTCACTCCCCTATTGTATGCATATACAGGGATGTCACTACTGATATCACTCTTATTTAATATTCTACTTGGCTTTGCATTTTTACTTGTTAGAGTGTGGTAGTCTATACCTGCCAGGAAGCGTTAGTCCTGATTGCTTAGGAAATTCACCACTGCCTTCCTGTAATGAGAGTGGACAGAGGTTAGAACAGCTCAATAGAAGAGATAACCAGTCTTTGATCCAAACAGCCATGCAGAACATACAGGCAATACCATCAGAAAATGTACTGTCAGGAATTTTGGATTTTAAATTACACCTGATTAACCTGAAGTAAGGAGGAAGAGGAGTTTGGTGGACTTGGACAGGCTGAAAAGAAACATGCAGTTGGTTCACCACAAATCCTGTCAACTTTCCTTAAGTCTACTGGCAAAGCTTTGCACACAAAGGAAAAATAAAATCCAGCTAAACACATTCATCAGTCACTACAGCTAAAAATAAAATGCAAGCTCTCGCTGATGATGGATTCGGTATCATCCACCTGTCATTCACTTCCATTTTGTGAGCGGCAGAAGTGTGAGAACAGCCCTTGCTGATCAAGATCAGTGAACAGTCTCATGTCTGCAGATGTCTGTTGTGTTATTATTGGAAAATGTGTACGACTGACATCTCAGAAGTGCCTGTTATTGCATAAAGAAGCCCGGGAGAGCCAACTAAAATTATTTTAAAAAATCACCAGAGATTTAAGACACATATTTAAAATATTTAAGATTTTGTTCTTATTAAGTTTTTCACTTAATAATAGCTAAAGACACCAAGCTAGGCATTTAAGGGAAATTGGAAGATTTCTGAACATTTGCAGCCACAGTAAATACTCCATAAACAACTGTGATGTAAACTTTGGGAAACATACAAAGAAATGATGCCTTACTGTTTGGGAAAAGAGTGCCAACATGCCAGGATATTCTGTTGTACTCAATTGAAAATCTTCATCATTGAGTGCATGGTTGAAGATCTAGCAGTACCTTTTACATTAAAAAAAAACAAAAAAAACCTGTCCCTTTACTTCAGCTAATTGAAGGTAATCTTGTGAGCCCATTTTTGGTACAGTGGAAATACTCACAAGTGAATGGACTCTCCATAGATGGGTTCTAGTTGAAACTAATGAGCTAACCTTCCTAACATTAGCACTGATGCCTGTGGTGATTTTACACATTATTTTATTATTTTAACTCTCCTTTTTCTAAGTAAATGCAAAAGTCAAACAAGCCCCTTTAACCCCATGAACATAGAGATTCAGCGAAGTAATAAGCCTTCATAAAAGTTTGGCGTGTCTAATTTAGGTTTATCTACATTTTTTATTCAATCTGGACTTGTTTTGACAGATATCATTGTCTTTTGACTTTTCTTAAAGCTGTCATTGCTTCAAATCCCCCAGCTCTTGAATACTCACAAAGGTCAGCTAAAAGGAGCTTGATCAACCAGAGTTGTCACCCAATTCACAGCCTGTCTCTGTCTTTCAAAACACCTGAGGGGGAAAATGATTTCCTCATTGCCAGGCTAATGGTGTTCATTTCTGTTAATCTATATCCCAGTGTTTTCCAATTTTGTGGGTGTATCCTCACTCTCCACCGTCTATTATGCTCTGGGGACGGGAAGCGGCCACTTTCTCCCCATCTTGTGGCACTTGAATTAAATGGAAGCAACTTGATTGCTGGGAAGCACAGGGCTAAGTGAAAGCAATTAAGGCACTCCAATTCTTAGCCAAAAGATGGGGCACCAATGACTCAAGAGAGAATTAATTTGTATATAATGATATCATCCAGTCTTTTTATTCACATTTTGTTTCATGGCTCTTCTGGGCTCTTTTGTGTGGGGAGTGCACGCCTCTCTTTGCATGTCAGGAAGATGAAAACAAATCTGTGCTCAATAGGTCCACTGTGGACAGAAGAGGTCTATTAGAGGAATGAATGGGACTGGTTGAAGACACCAGGAGAAAAGATTTAAACAACGAATGGCTGTGTTTTGACTTCTGATGGAGGATTTTAATCATTTCATTCCAGCTTAGTTGCATTTCTATTTCATAAGAACTGTTTATCATAGAAACCCCCTCTCAGGCTAATAGTCTATTCTTGTGCACCAAAAACAAAAATTCGGTTTAAGTGATTGAAAATCCTAGTGTATGCAAAGGATGATTTTGACACACCAGCTCTTATATTGACATGGCAGCTTGATGCTTTTCACTGGACAAACAGCTGTCCTTGACTAGCAGCTGTCCTTGATGTAATGTGATGAAAGGCCAAAATTAAACATTGGTGCTGACTGTTTGTGTGCCCACTCCAAGCCAGTTTGGAAACTGACTTTGACACAGCACAGCTGTCTGCACTCATCTGAGGATTAAGAGACATCACAGTATAATGCCACCGTACAATCAACCGTACAGTCAAATTATTAGCTGATTGGCCAAAAAAAACGTTCAGTTAAAAATGTTTTTGGAAAACACCTTTTTTGAAATTTTGCACTGAGACCCTTCACCCCTTAGCGCACATAGCAACTGGAAATTAACTTTTCCCAGTCAGTAGGCAACTGCAATTTCAGTGTGTGAAGCAATTCATATCATTTGATATATTTTGATGCTATACATACAGAGTATCTTTGAAACTAAACCCTATCCATGCTTGTAGCGGGTTTTAAGTAACCTTATAGTCAAACACAATATAGTTACTTTTTCACTTAAGCTTATCATTATAAAGTAAATACAGATTGCATAGTGTAGTGACTACAGAACAATCAACATTTTTGGTTGGTTTTACTTCCACAGTGCAGTTCTGTTTGCCAAGAGAGCAAAATCTCCCCAGAAAACTATTACTTGAGTAGCACAGCTAAAACAGGTGGTGTAAAGGCTTTTGGTTTACCAAGTAGTTATCTGCTGCTGAAACTGTTGGTGATAAACAAACAGGATAAAAGTGGAAATGCTACTCAGAAAGAGAAATCAATGTTAACACTGGCAGAGAATTACCAGCACATTTTCAATTTTTTTTTAAAAAAAATATATTTTTTTACAACAGACAGTCAAACTCAATGGAGAGGAGTCAGGGATTTGAGAAGGTTCAAACGCAACCTTCAGTTAACACTGTTTATGCTTCCCATCTTATTAGCCAAATACAACCATATGTTTTAAAAGGGAAAGTACTTTGTCTTTGCTACAGTGGTTTGGGGGTTGTTTATTTATGCTTGGAGCTTTCTCTTAGACTTACTACATCTTTAATGCTCTTTTAAAGATTATTTAATCTGACTTCTTTTGTTTAGCTTTGAACTTACATGCCTTTGGCCTTTGCAGCACAGCCATGTGTGCTGCGTCATGCATCATGGAGGTTTTATAACTCTCACAGTGAGTCAGCTGATCTTGATTAGTGAATCCATGTAGTGAAAGAGCCAGTTGATCCTCATTAGCAAATCATTATCAAAGGATGAGGTGCATAACATAAATATATTCTCAATTTCATGTTCACAGTGCCTATATAGTATAATTTTATTTCCTTAATATATAGGGCGCTATAAGGGAAATCTCAGTGTAAGGAAACTATAAACTATACTTTTAATGAAATTTAAATTACCAACGCATCATTTAGACCTAAACAACATCTTTACATATGTTTTTTTTAATTATTATTTTAGTATATACTCGTACATTTATATAACACCCTCAGACATTACATCTGGTCTGATTACAATGAACTCTGCAGCATCAGAAATGTTTGCCAAAGTTTGAAGTATTGACTTTGTTCAAATAACATACACACAACTAATTTGCGAGAGCAAATACGAGTCGTCCTCGTTATAGTTTTTAATCAGCATAAAAGGGAAATACTTACTCTGAGCAACTCTGCAGTGTTCACAGCATCGCAAAATGTTATCACTGATATGCAAATGTTCACTGCAAACTGTATTTCTCTGTTTCATCTGTTCCTAACTTAAAGTCTTTAAGTAGCTTAAAGCTAACGAAACAATGGATGGGGTATGCAAACAGCAAGCATCAGGTATCAGCCAATCACTGGGCTGTGCTTCATCAGACTTCATCCAGTATGACCTGACGCTTGATGGAGACCACAGTGTAATCATAGTAGTAATCATATTGCCTCGAAACTTATTTGGTAAGATAAATTATTGTTACATAGCCATATTTCAAAATAGACGGGCTGGGTAAATGTGCAAAGTGCTACAAATTAAATCCCATTTCTCTCCATTATGTTAGTGAGAAGATAATCTAAGTAACATACCTTAAAACAAATAAAAATAGATTGTTTATTCTGTATTTTGGACTATCAGGCTTCTAATTTTAGTTGGTTATAATTAATTTACTATGCACAAAGCTGTAACTGACGTGCCATTTTTCTGGGGAAAAAAAGTGTAAAGGAGTTCAAAGAGAGATAATCATCTTCTAATCACGAGTATGATGCCTTATAGATACTAAACGTTTGAGAGCAAACAATTTTATCTCCAGCTGGCCTCTTTATAGATCATGAAAATATACTACTTAAATCAATGGGAGACATCCCACACACAATGGCAGCCCTGCTGTTCAATGATGGCTTTTGTATTGGGGGATAATCTAGAAAGGTCATCAATCATCCCATGTGTCCTTCTCTGGAAAAAAGAAAGAAGAAGAAAAAAGACTGAGGAGTGTAATGTGCTTAAACATACCTTGCTCCTTCTTTTCTTTACAAAAAGAGCATGCATGTCCATGTGAAATTTCTGTAAAAAACATGTACAACATTCAAAAGGGAATACAACACACTAAACACCAAGGGAGTCAATAAGGCAAATCGTTCCAAATTCACTGTCAGGCATGTGGTGAGACAGGCATTTCAAAGCAAAAGACTCCCTAGTTGAGCTGGAAATGTACAATTGACCCTGTCTGCCTTTTTCAAAATGGTGCAACATTATAACCTGGGGGAATGTGTTGTCATCCAAATGAGATAAGTTTATTTTCCGCAATGTAGCATTTGTTCCATCAGGCAGGGAGGCTATAAAGCTAGAAGGATCAGTGGGGAGTCGAGCTCTGCACATGTGGCGCGAACGAGGAGCCCGACGAAAAGGCTTGGCCACCGCCCAAATCTCTGCCTCTGCCTTCTGTGCGGGCCCAGCCTTGGAAGGCAGGAGGCCACAATATTGTGGAACAAATTTCCTCTAATCTGAATGCGCTGGTCTAGAGCTCCAGTGGGAAGGCTGCTCTCCTGTGCCCTCCCCGCCTGTCCCACAGATCAGCCCAGTTTACCCTTCACAGTGCCAACACACTGCAAGACGGATGAGATGTCAGCGGGGGGTTAGAGCTGTCGGGATCTCGGCCCTTCCGTGGACCACTCATGTGTGCTCTCAGCAGGGCTAGTGCTTTGCCCTGGAGAAAGAAGCTGAGTGGAGAAGAGCTGGCAAGAGAATAGCCAGCTCCCACCTGCATCCCAAAAGCTAACAACTTTCACACCTTTTACTACAACCATAAGAGTGAAAGAAGCATGAATGGATTCATTTTGTTCTTCCTTTTACAATGCCTTAATTTAAAAAAAAGATTTAAAAAACAGATGGTGCAATCTGTCCATTTTGAGCTTAAACACCACTACAAAGAAAGCATACATAAAACATTTCTAACTGCAAGTGAGAATCCTCCTGTTGTCAAGGACTACATTTAGATTAAATGTGGTGCCAAAGGCGCCAATGGAGACAGGTCACGTGCTCTGCTGGGGACTGTATCCATCAGCTTCTAGTCATTTTACAGCAGCATGCAAGGCTCCTAGGCTGAGGATTGATTGAGACAGGAAAGGAGTGGGAGTGATGAAATGTATAGGAGATAATTATTTATGGTGGCTGTATGAAGCTCCTCCTGGCGATTTTTTTCCACGCAGCTTGTTGAGGAATAAACATTGTTTACACCACAAGTTTTAAAAACTTTTTTTTTGTGACTTGTGTTAACTCGCAGCTCCTCTTTATTCTAAAAGAAAGTTTGTCATGACATCACATTAGATAGAGATATTTGATGAATGCATACAATTTTTTAAATGGCTGCAGTGATGTTTTTTGAAGGGGGGGTGGGGTTTTTTTTTAACCTTTGCTATCCTGTGCACTACCAAAACGCTCAAAATCTGTCACCCTCTTTTTTAAATTATTACTCCTTTATCATTATTATTATTATTAGGAGTCCTTTCCTTTGCCTCACTGGATTGTACCAAAGCTCAGGTACTTTTTCAGCTCAAAAGATGTTGACTGATCCAGAATGTGATTGGTCCAGCCATAAGTGTATGCAGCAGGAGTAACAGCCATTAAAAAGTATAAAAATTAGTAAAACTATATAGATGTGCATGCTTATTTATGCATAATTATGGCCTCTATTTATCCACAAAGTATATATGCGTCTGTTAGAGAACTCTCTACAGGGTTGAAATGTTAAAGCAACAAGCTTACTTTCAACCGCAAACAAAAATGTAACTTGCTTAAATAAAGTACTTACAATATCTAGTGTAAAATAACTGAAAACAATTTCGAATTCAGTAATGATCACTTGATAAGTAACATATGGCCATTTTTCAGTCTTCAGTTTGGCAACACATTGTTTAAAGAAACTATTAAAGAAAATATTCTTCAGGCACAGTAGGTTAACGTCAAACTGCTTGTTGTTCTTCTGTTTCCTGTCAATCGATTTTGTATTGATGTTTATTACTAACAATCTTAGGAAATATCACTTCATCAATACATTTTAAGCACAGCATTTATTTGCATTGCACTTTTTAGTTGTTTAAAAATGATGTCGCGAGACTCTGAAGCAAACAATTTTCTCAGTCTCCATCTCTAGCCAGCTTATAGGAGCCCATTCTAGGAAATTTTCCAGTTGCAAAGCCGAGCTGAGCGCTGTTAAGCACCCGAGTGCACCCCGAGCCATTTTCCATTTGCAATAAACCCCGTTTGAAACAGGGCAGAACAACAGAAAAGTTGACTTGTTAACACTGGGAAAAGGAGGAGGACTTGTATGGTCTCAAATGAGCAGTCTGGGGCATTTTCACGCACACTGAGGGGTGGACGGGCAGGGAGGAGGAGGAGGGGGGGATTTCCATAGCAACAGTCAAGTCCCCAGCTGTCATGTTTGGGCTGAGATAGGTGCTGTGAGCACAGGGACCACTTAACCCCAGCCGCACTTCAACTTAGGAAGTTAAAATGCTGCTGAGTGTCTGTGCTGTGCCTCACTTAAAATGCAAACTCTATACCCTGGGGAAGATAAGGGGATGCTTCTGAATTAACCCGGGGATACAGGAGCTATGCAGAAAGCCTGGTCTGAAATAATTAACCATCAATGTTTTTGGATGTCACTGAATGATGTGCAAAGAAAACACTGACAGTGAGAGCATCCAGAGAGGCACGCAAACACAACGAGTTGCAGTTTTATCACCGCATCTCACCTGAAATATATTCACTGGTTAACAATAAAAGTACTGGGATCTATTGTTTTGTAACCCATGAAACCATACTGTCAAAAGTAACAACCTGAGGAGAATATTCCACAGCTGTGAAACATCTTCAAAGATTTTTATATTTTTTATCTGAAAAGATGTTTTTTGTCAAAATTGATGACATACATCCCATCCTATGCTCACAAATACTAATTCAGTTTTTATTGCAGCTTTTGTTTAAACACTGTAAAATATGGTGCAGGAGTGGGATAGCTCTAGTCTACTGACCTGTGATATCAAAATAAAAGCCCTGAAATGCATTTAAATACAATATTCATTTTGGAAATACCTTAGTTCTTATCATTTTGTCCACACCATAGGATTTAAGCTTTTGATGCTCAAATAAAGTGAACTTATGTTATGTCTGACGCTACAAACCTTTGCTTTGAGAGACAATATTAGTATATAAT
Source organism: Etia nguti (assembly GCA_015106755.1). NCBI lineage: Eukaryota > Metazoa > Chordata > Actinopteri > Cichliformes > Cichlidae > Etia > Etia nguti. The sequence goes on from VUQG01019023.1 coordinate 45,141, forward strand.
GTGGGACTTTTTATGTGACGAAACAGACCATTGTAAAGGCACCAGCCTGAGAGGCAGTGAAATATAGATATATCTGATTATTTTTTTTTAAGTATTTTATCTGAGGCATTTTTTCAGTAAAGAAAATATGCTGACATGACATTTATTTAAAATCTTTCATCCACTAAATAATAATTTATTTCAAATGTCTTACACATGTAATGTGTGTTTCATTAAACATGCATCAAGGCTGAATTCATCCAAACTGTCTGGCACTTACATATGAGATTCGTACCATACATTTCAAATAAATTTGATGAACGTATTCCCAAAAGTCTCTTAATCAAAACAAATGAGTCTCTTTTTTTAGCACTTTATAGTCAATGTGGACATTCATTTTTGAAGAACAAAGAATTGTTTGACTTCCTGTAGTCTTTAATGATATGTAACACATTTTAGTTACATTATCAGCTGGATACTCTACTGCCTGTTTCACACCCACATTCTTACTTCCGGCTAATTGCACACTGTATTGATGGCTGGTTAGAACCTCTTGTTGTTGTTTTGTTGTTTTTTTTGTCAGATTTACCCCTTTGTCTTATTTTAAAAGTATAAACTCCCACAAAAGTCCAAATCTGGAGATGTGGTGGTTTCACAAATCACAGGTCATTCACTCCAGGTATAAAAAAATTAAGCCAGAGAGAAAATGCCACCAATTTTGCTATCTATTTTTGCCTTATTTATCCAAACTGTGCATGGGGTGAACTATAAAAAATATATGACTCATTTAAAATAATACTACAAAGGATTAAACTTAAGTATAATTAAGAGTGTGCCTGCTTTAAGTGATAGCTGGGAGTCGTTCTGTCTTTTTGAATGGTTGGTTACACTAGAATTTGCTGTTTGGTTTCTCTGGTAGGTTTAGCATACTTTCTTTTTGAAGATAAGAAGATTTTTAGGACATAGTACAAGTCCACCAACCAATGATATTATATACATTATTTAGGACTGCTATATTCGGACTTAGTTACTGTTTGGTTAAGTTAAGCTAGCAATACTACTCAGAATTAGGGGATGACAATAGTTTGGGCTAAAATTTCAACATTTCTGAGATTAAGGAACTGACAAAAATACCGACTTTGTTAGGTACACCTGTTCTGCTGTTCACTAACAGCCATCTTTAAGGTTTAACGAGAATCATCTTAAAAAGACAAAATATCAACTATCTCTATATCAAATGTGAATAAATAAGACAAAATATAAGCAGCAATTCTCTCTGCAAAAAATGCCTTGTTGATGCCACAGGTCAGAGGAGAGCGGGCAGGCCATTTCAAGGTGATAAGAAGGCAGCAGTAACTCAAAGAACCACTCATAACCAAGGTATGCAGAACAAGCCTTGAAGCAAGTGAGCTACAGCAACAGAAAAACACTCCTGTCAGCTTAGAATGGGAAACTGAGACTATAATTCACACTAGCTAAGCATCATTGGACAAAAGCAGATTGGAAAAGCGTCGCCGGGTCAGATGAATCTCAATTTCTGCTGTGACTTTTGGATGGTAAGACTAGAATTTGGCATAAATCAGAAAGCATGGATCTGTTTTGCCTTGCATCAACAGTTGTTGTAATAGTGTCAAGGACATTTTCACATTTTCACATTTTCACGCTCCTTAGTACCAACTAAGCATTGATAAAATGCCGCAACTTACCTGAGTATAGTTGCTGACCATGCCCATCCCTTCATGACCACAGTGTACCAGTCTATCTTCTGATAGCTGCTTCGAGCAAGATAATGTGGCTTATGACAAAACTCAAATCATCTCAAACTGGTTTCTTGAACATGACAGAGAGTTAACTGTACTCAAATGGCTCCACTGTCACCAGATCTCAATGCAGTAGAGCACCTTTGGGATGTGGTGGACAGGGAGATCAATCTGCAGCAACTGCGTAATGCTGTCATGTTAGCTTGGACTCTGAGGAATGTTTTCAGCATCTTGTTGAATCTATGTCATAAAGAATTAAGGCAGTTATGAAGGTAAAAGAGTGTATACTCAAATCAGTAGGATGTTCCTCAATGTGGGAAAAAAATTTAAAGTGTTATTGCGTGAACGTGTGAAAGGATGGCTGTTTGTCATTGTAGCCTATCATAGCAGGCTGCAGCATCATGGAGACAGGAACAATAAAACAATAAAATTAATAAGCTTAAGATAAAGACTGAACAGGGAGAAACTGCTTGTCTGGTATGTTCATCTGAAACAAAATCAATTTATCAACTATAACAATTAAAAGGGAAAAGGTAGATATTGTTGTGTTAATCTCTGTGCTTGAGAAGTGCTCCTAGTTGGATTTCATACGAGTTGGATAGAACCATGCTAGCTGTTTTCAGTCCCTGTGCTAACCAAATTTAGCTAGCAGTAGTGTGAGACATGAAGGTGATGTTAATCTTCTTTTTTATTAAATAATTTAATACGATTACTTTATATCTTACTTTATACCTTCGATAAATCTTAAATTAAACTTGACCAAAGAGCTAAGTAGAGAGAGATTGTAACATATTATCACCAGGATGACATGTTGAACACAGCATATTAGCCAAATAAGTAAAACCTAGATAAATAGGCAATATCAGCTTCCTCCAAACCCACTGGGAAAAGTGATTTTTCTTTAAACAGAAGTGGCTATAGTTTGAACAGCCAGTTGTCTGTACATCCACCATGTAACAGATATTGCTCGCGACAGCCCAGACAAAATGTCCCTGTTGTTTTGCAAGGGAAAATGTGGCATTGTCTCCGGATGGCGGTCCCCTTCTGGGTGTGAATGGCCATCTAATCAAGCTCTCCCTTTCACTGCAGCTGGTTTACAGCGAGCAGTGGGCTGACCTCTGAGGGGCCTCCCCCCCCACCTCCCTGTCCTCTGGGACCCTTCAACAAGCTTTAGAGGCCAAATGAGGTGTAAGTCTATTAAAAGGGAGTTTGTGTGTAGATCACAGTCCCTCTGGGGGTGGGAGCCTTTGCCTTGTCATTCAGGTGCGGCTAATTTCCTTCTGCTCCACACGCAGACATGAGGTCTGCCTGTAGTCCTCATCGGACTCAGACGAGACCCGCTGCTAGAATTTCAAATGACAGCATCTTGGAGAGGCAGCAGGTGATTTATTAAAACCGAACAGTGAAACAAAGAGACATCACCATAATGTTATGGATTAACAATGAATACAGTGTGACTCCACAGTGTTCACAATCCATGATCCAATCATTTATGAGCCTCATAATGGCAGCTCAAATATCACTCTATGCAAATGAGATGGAAAAACAAACTGTAACTTTTTCTTTGCTCATTTGTTTAAAAAAAAAAAAGATATATTTGGGTGGAAATTTGTGGAAAAGCATTCACAAGTGATAAATATTTAATCTTGTTCAGAGCCAGAGAAAAAAAAGTACTAAAGGAGCTGACAAGGGAAAAAGAAAAAGTAGGAACAAAGCCACCAGCAATGCTTGAGTGCCTGCAAGATAAAATTTGTGGCAAATTGGTTGGAACTGAGGGTTGTGAGAATAACATGATCTTCTTACCAATCAGGATCCTATAAAGAGATCTGCCTATCTCATCTTCTGCTGAGATACTTTCACCCTCGCAACCCCAAACCACAGTCACAGCTGAGTGCAGTAACGTAATACTTGACAGTTACAGTGAAATCAGGACAGTGATATCATTTTCCTTGTGTCGCCTCCACATAGCAGCATGCTAGATTTGAAATGACACACAAACCGTGAGGTTAAAGCGCTGACTTTTAGCTACAGTTTCAGTGGATATACATGTGTTGCACATTCTGTAGGAGTTGTGGTCTTGTCCAAAGAGTTATTATGGTGAAACAGAACTCACATGACTCAGTCCAGCTGATCAGGGGGTTGAGCTTCACAAGATCACAGAGTGAAGACAACCATCAGCCACGTTAAACATCTGCTGATGTGTATGTGCTGAAAACCTTACACAAAAATGAAAAGGTCTTACAGCAGATATTAAACTAAAAGACATTTTTAAGTTCATGTTAATTCTACTCATTATTTTTTCCTTCAGCTGAGAAACTATAACCTTTTCATTTAATCTGCACATGTATGTAAGAGTCTTAAAGCAATGATAACTGCAGTTTCTTATTATTATTATAATCATTATCGATTTTTATTTATAAAGCAGCTACATTACTTTGACAAATTCACACAGGGTGAATATTTTAGCCAGGGGTTTGTGGAGTTTCGGGAGTCTGCAGTCCTTAGCCCAATAGTCTTAAAACATGTATTTTTAAATGATATCATAATGATAGTTTGACTTAGGATCAACTGCGCGGGTTTACAGAGCCAACACAAGACCCAAAGACTTAATTCACCTCTGAAAAACTGGAAGAATTTCTTCTATAAAGTTAGAGTTAATCTTCACTTCTCATTCCTTACATTAGCTCATGAAGATGCCAATCACACCAAAAGAACTTAAGCAGAAAGAATTAAGGTTCATGATCAGATATCCACCCTATGTATGTGAAGAAAATTACACTGTACTGCACTTTACATAAAAAGTACTCAAAAACCATGCTAGACTTGAGAGCTCAAACATGAATCCTTAAACATATTCATGCCACCTCCACCAGAGGCCAATCTGATATTCGGTTGAGAAAGAGCTTTTCTGAATCAAGCATTGACAGTGTTTGTCAGAGGGGACCAGGGTCAGCCGAGCAGCATTAACCTCTGGAAGACCATCTCTGCGAAGTGCATTAGTCACATAGAGGAGGAGGGATGTCCTGTAATAGATTATTGACCAGCGGGCAGCGGCCTGCACAGCACCATGTGGTCCTAGCCAGCTACTGACCTCTTCATCACAGATGGAGCAGCCCACCTGCAGTCCAGAGTATGCAGACGCACAACGCACACACATTGATTCCCACAGCAGCATACCCCCAGCGACTAATGACAAACACACAAGTAATATTCGCTGTTTGGTTGCAAAACAGTTAGCAGGACAAGGAACCTGAGGGGTATGAAACTATATTCATTCATAGCTATAAAATGGAAGTCCTTGGCTCATCAAATTGAAAGTGGTGGAGAAACAACAATTGCTTCCATGAACTTAGACTACCTAATTAAAGGCAGGCAATTTCTCTCCGAGAGTCACACTCAGGATCTTTAATTGAAATCAAAATGAGTATCGCTGGAACACAGAGGGCAGGCTGGAGCACGAATGGGGGTGGGGATGGACACATCCTTTGCCGTTTTACTGGTCCCGCTGTCAGCTCATGTGACTTTCTCCTTGATTTGTCGATTGCCAAAAAATAGATTGTGAAGTAAGCTTTGATTTTCCCATGGTTTGGACTTTTAACACCTCATGATATGGTGTGTTATAGCAGCACCCGCATCCAAAAAAAAAAACCCAAACTACAGAATAAAACAAATCAGAAGATAAACTGACTTAACCCAGAAAGACAAGCACATCTCCCTCTATTGCCAATATCATCTGTGCTCTGTTTCCCTTTGGCTCAGCCTCACTTTTTTTTTTAATTGTTTGATAATTCATCTCCGAGCTCTAATTTACCCCCCATCGTCAGCCCTGTATGTTCGACCATTGTGTGAAACATTCAGCTGAATTTCAAATGAGCTTGTAGCATATAAAGTCTTTCTTCCAGGGAAAGCACCTATTTATGGACATGTTTGCTTGTTTTTCATCAACATTAACCCTTTGGGCAAGTAACGTCCGTATGCTGTCTTTTCAAGAGCAGGCCCAGGAACGTCCTTGGGCAGGAAGTCACACTGTTTTCGTTAGTCTGGTTCCTCAGTGATTCCTGCGGTGAAAATACAAGATAATTAATTGTGTTTTCAGTATCGGAATATGTGACCTATAGTATGGAACTTGTGTTATAGCTCTGTGAAAAATTTACCTTGCCATTAGATGACATTTTAAGGTCATTTTACCCTGTAATCACATTACACCATAGCACTAATGTTAATCTTCTCTATTCATCTTAAAAGAAAGCTAGGTTACAGCCAATACCCACTGTTTATTGTTTCAAAAGAAAAATAAAGCTGATGATAATGAATGAAAATACGGATTTCATCCTACTGGTATAGCATGAGAAACATTAAAGATGTGCCTGTCCAAAACCTAAAGGCAGCACTGAACAAGGTAAGGTAGGCATGTTGTTTTTAGACAGAAGATGTTTGATGAAAGCCTTCCTGACAAGTCATACTTCAGTGTTTTTTAAATTGTGCTGTGAACTTTAGAATTTCACTTTAACATTTAACGTCCTAACCGCAAACCCAAGGAGTCTGAAATATAGCTTTTTGGGTTTTTTGTGGTTTCTCAGAGTTATTCACTGAATTGGAGTAAATTTGCATACTTAGTCATTTTATTAGTGTTTTATTCCTGCAATACACTCAGGTTATTGTAATTTTGTATTAGTGTTATATAATAATAAGTATAGTTAGCTTAGTGTCAAACAGTGAGAACTGGAGGAAACGGCTAGCTTGGCTCTGTTTAGAGTACAACAACAACCACATATAAAATGTTAATCAGTGGGCTATAAAGCTACTGGTAGACTGTTAGAAGGAGCTAGGCACACTATTTCACTCTGTATTCATTGTTTGCGCTTAGCTAAGATAATTAGCTGCTGACTGTATCCTTATAGTATTTAACAGTCCTCTCATTTAAAGTGTGACAATAAAGCAAATATCTGTGACAGAATAGTAAAAGTGAAAGTAAAATATTACATTCTTGCTGTGGTCAAAGACCAAATATATAAAATAATTAGCTCTATTAAGCATTAGAAAAACACAAACAGCTACACACTGAAGTCGGATTGAGAATACGGAGGCTATCAGAGCTTTGCACATTACATTGACTGGTGGAGGTCTTCACTGTTTAAGTGGAGCTGCCTGCTGAGGTTTTCCTCCTCGGCTGCAGGCCTATAAGAGAGGTAAGTGGCGGTGATGAGACACTGTCCCCTGTGCCTCCTTCAGCTGCCATTCCCTTTAAATTGAAACAGAGTCCTGCAAATAAATGCTACATTCTGAGCAGGGAGATCGCCTCAAAGTTGCATTTCATATAAGCACCCATTGGGGAATTGGTCCCGGCACAGTCTGCTTTATTCGCTTTGCTTTTTGTTATTTATATGATGAAGGAACAGGGCTACATCAGGGTCATTCAGTCTTCATTTATCTTTATATGCTGTGTTCTGAGGCAAATTACTAAAGCCAGGCTGCCTATAGCAGTGAATTGTGCAGCATGACTCCTTTCCTATGGTTCTGAATATTACAGACAATCTGATGCTTTCACCTCTTGTTATCAAAATGCATTAGTTTTACCCCCTGTTCATTAGCTTTAAATCGTATCTCTCTTTAAGATTAATTGAAGCTGGAATAAAAGAAGATGGGTCCCAAGAGTGGCCCACTGTTTGTTATTCATGTTGGCCTGAAAACGGCAACAGTAAATCCTCCAAGTTGTTGTTAAGCTGGCTGTATTACCATATGTGTGCCATTTCCATGGAGTGACAGACCCCCCTGGATCAAATGGGGACTATTGATCCTGCAGCACTCCATTTCAAGTTAATTGTGCTTGAAATGAGGTGCACACACTCGAGCATACCTGCATTGGGAAGGCTTTATTTATTTATATTTGTGAAGGAACACGTGTCAGAAAAACAGCAAATATTCAATTCACGTCTTATTCAATTTTGCTCAAAAAGCCAGTTGTGCTGAAGTATGCTCGGAAAGTGGTTGAACCAGATTGAATCAGACTTTGATCCTCAATAAGGCCAGAGTTACATATGACTACAGGCTGCCGTGGAACATGTTTAAGCAATACGATGCAGGGGATTGACCGAAATAATACCAGCAGAGTAATGATTTAACATCATCAGAGGAAAACACCCTCATTAGTTTGTCACTTTCTCGCTTGTCTTTGCTCCCTACGCCTTTCAGCTTTAGAGGCTCTTTTCCTGGCTGGAGACTGAAGTAAACATGGCTGTAATATTTCAGTAAGGGTCAGGTTATATCTGGCCTCCCCCTGACCCCTATTCCCTCCAACACTAACAAAGTGGGCTTTAAGGTAACCAGGCATGAAAAGCCAAGCAAAGAGGCTGGAAATGCTGGAGTTCCTTAGCAGATGTCCTGCTCAGCCATCAGTGTGATCATGTGCCAGATTACGACTTTGAATACACATCGCAGCCGTCAAATCATTTACCCAAGTGCAGCAGCTGAAAGACTGAAAGTGGGAATTTAAACTGAAAAGAATACGCAGGGGGTTAAATGCTTCAAATATAATCAAATCTGAAACAGATCAGATCTCACCCTAAACATATTCTCATGATGTGTTATATAACCCCAATAAGAAAAAAGCTCCATGTCCTGCTGTGTAAATCACAGCAAATTCAGTAATAAAAGACTGTACTGAAAGGAAAACCATATTGTGAAATGAAATGAACTGATGGTTAAAGGTGGACTGATCATTTACAGGTTAAGGCAGCTGTGGGTGTAATTCCATATTTTCTAGAACACTGGCAGCCACAGCCTCAGTGACTGTCAATGGATGATATCACTGCTGCCTCCACCAGCCCCAGGGGCTCTGCATGGGGAAACAGCACAGCACCATTTATAGAACAAACCCCTCCCTCGGTTTGTTTATGAGCCTATTCTTTTATAATAGTATATATAAATAAGTGAAACTGTGTAATGGATCGCATTAAACAGGCAGGCATATTGAGGCAGGATTTAATTTGCATGCCAGATTAGCTTGCTATTGGTTGGGGCAGTGCCGTAGGGCAGCCTATTCATTAATAGGATCTAGTCTCTTCAAATCCATTAAGTCAATTGAACCCATACATAATCTGATTTCAGAGGCACCATGTAAATGTTTGTGATACGCCTGTTCCAGGACAGGCCTTTGCACTCCCTTAAGTGAAGTGGTGTGTTGGTATTTGTAGGAGTGGGGGGGTGCAAAAAAGACCAAAATCCACACAAAGTATAGCATGTGTTGCTACCATATATAATGGTATCCTAGCACAAAGCAGCACACAGGTGATAAAACACAAGAACTTTTTTATTCAGTTCTGCCATTGTGAATGGAGGACCCACTGCTAACAGCACTACAGACCAGCCAGGACCAGCATAAGAAAGAGGCTGCCTCTCCAATATAACCTAAGATAACATCAACAGTCAGTCCAGAAAAAGGCCCACTGCAAAACTACAGTGCTTAAAAAAATTGTTAGACCACCAACAAATGTAAGTTTTATGCCACAGCTGCCCTAAATAAACAGTATTGGTTTATTCAGGGCAATATTGGTAATTACCAAAATAACTTGTTATGTTTCTGTAATGGCTAATCCATTTTTTTAATGGTTGAGTGTTATGCTTGATTAATTTTTGGCTTCTCAGAGAAGTCCACTGTGCTGGCTCAAATTTGGATAAGAAATGTGAATTCATTTTATTTTTGCCTAATAAATAGCAATAGTATTTTTGTTATCAACAGGTTTTTTATTTCCAAAATATTCATGCTTTCTTGTTTGTAGGTGGTCTAATAAAATTGTTAAGCACTGTAAACTTTGTCCATTATTAGGGCTCATAATAGATTATGTCAGTAGCACACTGAGCACACCTTGGTGATTGGAGAATAACTTTTACATTAAACACTTCTACAAAATCCTGAAATATATTCACAGACAAATCTTCAGGTTAGATCGAGATTTTCTGGCTCTGAAGCTTCTCCATATCATGTTTCCATATCAATCCAAATAAAAATGTAAAATAAATATTGTAATATTATTTTCAGTCCAGTCTTGGCGGGGGGGGCTCCCCATTATTTTGGTAAATAAGGTGATTTCAGATCACAGAGTATTTGTTGGCTTACAAACAGCCCTATTCTGTTACAGCAAGAGACATCACATGTAACAAATTTTGTTGGCACTATACCAAATTTTTGGATTTCCTGAAGAAAAAAATAAGGCAGCTGAGCAAAATCAATAACTGAAACCACCTAATACATATGCTCTGGTGTAGAAAGCACAAGGCAAACCCTTTTTGTATCTTGAACTCTGCAACCACAGACCATCAGAGGCAGTGACTCCCAGCCACGTTAACAAACTCACGGGTGATGCAAGGGGGGTCAAGATGACCTAAATCCTTGTTTGTGAGGCTGGCTGGTCAGAACTGAGGAGGGGAACACTGCTGGAGGCACTCAGAAGACAAGGCTCGACATAGTCCAGGTCATGCCTGAGTGACCCGACTAGCCCCAGATTTACACACTGTACACACCCCAGCATCTGGGCCAACAGGGAGCCGCGCATGCACGCGCATACACACACGCACACACGCACGAAACCAACACACTGATACACATGCACACTGTTGACGTGTAGAGAGGACAGGGACTCACCATTGGGAAATCTACACAGCTTATAATTGGGGGAGGCTACAGAAGGAAGAAAAGAACCATAACAAATCTACACAAGGGTGCATGAGGCTAAATAGACTTGAATGTCTAAAAGTAGACTCAAAAACTGGAGTGATTTCAGGAGAGGGCAAATATATATTTGAAGGCGAGTTATCAAAATGATCTAAATATATCCAATCCATCAAATGTGATACTTACATGGTCTCCAGGTCTTTTTTTTTTCTTGGCATTGTTTCTCAGCTTGTTATAATTCCATTTTCTTAATTGTCATACAAGGAAAAAAGTAGCAAAAGTAACTAGTTATAGGTATATACTGCAAAATTTTAAATGAAGACTATGAGACAGTTAAATATCCCTCACCTGAAGACTCAAAGACTTCATTTACAGTCCTTAAACTGTACCACAGTGATTTCTGTGTCAGAGGATTTCTCACCGCTGCTGTGAGGTCTTCCTGCTTTTGAAAACACACAATGGGGGAAAAATTAAATCCCTGGAGGAGGATTTAGGCACTTATATAACTCCCCAATTATAAAGTTTTTTTTTTCTTTACGAAGCCTCAGTGCCCTCCCTTCTGTTTATATGACTCACAAATATCTAATACTGAACTGTGTATAATGCCAGTATGCCCACATGACTGCAGAAAAGGCTCTTTCGCTTTCTGCCCGACTGAGTCAGGCATAATGGGAGCCTTGAAAAGCTGCAAGCTTAAACCAGCACAGTCTTGACAAAGCCTTGGTGGCTTGCTGGGAGGCTGTGCATCCTAGGAAGTTGCCAAAAAACTAATTTTCAAGAGCACTCAGCATGGTCTTAAAGCTATCTAATGGAACCACACCCCTACTGGACGTTAAATACTTCACTCCTGCATGGGCAATTTGCTGACAATGATGAAGGAAATCACCATGTCGGCTATTAACATTTAAAAGAAAAAAACATAAGAAGCAATGCAAATAACAGTGTCTTTTTTAACACCTCTAACAAATGCTGCATGACCAAAAGTATGTGGACATCTTAATATTACACTGAGATTCAGCCATTCCTTTTCCTCTGCTTATCCAATTCATGATTGTGTTGGTCTGGAGCCTATCCTAGCTGTCACTGGGTGAGAGACATGGTGCACCCTGGACAGGTCAACAGCATGGAAAAGGGCTGATATTAAACCCATATGTGATTGGTAAACTTGTTAAACTTGGATTAAGAAGATTTTGGAAAAGGGCTCCTTTGACACTTTCCTTCTGAATTTATCGTCTCAGTCTCTGGTTTTACACCATATCCAATACAACACGGTGCCAGTTTTGTAACTTTTGCTCTTTATCTGAGTCAGAAAGAATGAAAAAGCAGGTTATGATAAATAAGTTTCTACTATATGAGCCTGCACTGTTTCTCAGTTTATCAGTCAGATCGCACCATCGTTTGTCCACCTAGATGAAAAAACCCAAAACACTCAGCTTGAAGCTCCATGATGGGACTTTACTGGCTACTTAAGGGTCTAATACAACATCCTGATGTGATTTAACCAAAGAGGGTTATCATTTTAGATTGGGTTTTTTTTTATATATATTAGGATACATGAAGTGGTTATTACATCTTATTATATTGTATTTCACACAAAAAAAGTATTTTTAGAGTGATTGCAAAAAGCAGCTTGTTTGTGAATCGAGTTCTATTTCTTTCTAGATATATACAAAGCTTACCAAGAAACATCCCTATTACCCACAACCCCACCCCACCCCAACCCCACCAAAAAAATGAAGGAAAGAAAAGCCCTTGAACAGCGAAAATGAAGGTTCACTTCTGCTGGTCACTCCAAATAAGGATGTATGTCGCTACAGTTACAGGCAAAAACAAAGTTAATACAATCAAGTTAGAGTCAGAAATAATCCCAGCCTAAATATAAACATCAGATTAAACCTTGAAAATTAAAATCATCTTGTCCACAGATAGAGCTATGAAACATGTGACAAAATTCACACATGATCTAAACTTTTGTTCCACGCAGGCCTGGTCAATGTGATTCATGTATGAGCATATTGTCAAAAAAGAATATTTGGTATTTTGCTTCCTTTTTTTTTAAAGGACTTTTTGATAAACCACAATAACACTAAGTCATCGAGTGGTCCAGGCCCCCTTTCAACCTTCAACCTGCTGGCTCAAACCTCCCTCTGCCCTCTTCTTATATTTCAAGCCACCTTGGTGTACCTGTTTTCTTGTCTGTGGGTGGTCCGGCTGGTACTAAAACAAATTCCCTTCCCCCCACGCTGGCAGATCTCGGCATAGAGTACCTGTTTATCCGATTTCAGGAAATGGCTAAAGCTGCCTGCTTGTTGTGCAGTTTATGTCTCTGGTATGAGAGGTAGAAACGGATCAAGGGTGGGCACATGGGTGGAGGGGATCATTCAGCAAAAAACTCCCCTGGCCAGGCCTCTGGACCACCTAACCTGTGGCTTCTATTCCTGACCCTATAATGTGTGTGTGGGAGGGGGGATATTACCGTTTCGCAGACAGTGCTTCCCCATATTCCCTGACCCCACAGAGACATTACAGTGGGCAAATATAAAGCAAGGCTTCATGAAGCCTGAGCTTATCTGGGCTCTAAAAGTATGTGAGACATGCCTGGGAACAAAAGGCCGTCTCTCAGCCTGGGAGCAGGCCAAGGGGATCTCTTTCAGCAGCCACAGATTGCCCTGTGTTTTCTTAATTGACAGACCCAGGCCACATTTGATAGAAATGACATGCAGCTGGCAGGCAGTCCCGGCCGTCCAGGTAGACCACCTTTCAGCAGGAAAATTGTCCTCAATCTACTTCATAAAGATGTTCGATGGAGGTCTCTCAGGCTGCGTCCTAAACATATTGTGCTGTGGTAGGATCCCCTCACTGTGGCTTACACCTGCGTGGGAAAACTTGGGTACTTCAGAAAGTGGGGTCAAATTCCTGTCTGCATGTACTCCACTAATGGCCTTGGGGGCAAAATATTAAAAAGCATGTAAAAGTCATTTTTTTAATTATAAAGTGACCAACAGTGGCAGCGGTTGTCTATTCTTATTCTAAACATCCACATTTTTTAAAATCCTTTTTACTCTATTACATGCATGTTTACTACATATGTTATAGCTACTTTGGCCACATAAATTCAAACTGTCTAATCTGTACTTTGCTTTGTTTTAGTTTAGTATCGTCCCATCCTATTTTAGCATCCCAAGACTTTTTATTCAGCATTATTTGTTTTTGTTTTTGCTTGCACTTTGTTGATGCTAAACAACATTTTGTTGGATGGTTGTGTAGTAAAGCTACTTCTAACTGCAATCTAAATACTGGATTACAGTGGATGGATGAGGCTACATGAAGCTAAATGTTCCCCTTTTTCCAGTCTAAGGAAAGCATGTCCTCAGCTGGCCAGAAACAGTAGTGCACCCTTTCCCTTTTTCAGACCTGTCAGTCAAGCCTTAAGGATGGAACTGTTCTTTAGCTTTGTTTTCATATTTAACTTTTAACTTCTACTAAAAGGTCAATCAATTTTTGAGCTATTCTGTTGAGAATTTTGGGGGGAGGAAACTTATTATTCTTCAAAATGAAGATAATTAACATCCGACAAAGAGATAAGTCTTGCACTTCTAAATAAATTAATTTCATAGTACAAAAATTGACTTTTAAGGGGTGAAACTTTAGTCTTAAAAGGTACAGTACTTACTTACTTATTTACTAACTTATTTATTTACTTTCTTCCTGGTTTTATACTCACAGTTTTATTATTTGTTGTAAAATATTAGTTGTGTCTCATTGATTCACTGTTTTTGCTGCATATTTGGTCAGGATCAATCATGAAAAATAAATTTTTAAATCTCAGTGATGCTTTCCTGGTGAAATAAAGGTTATAAAAAAAGATTCATCATTAAACTTAAATCTCATAAGTACAATACATAATATGGTATTTACCTAAACCTAAATAATCCATATTTATGTACTGAAATATTATGAGATAAAGTCAACATGGGTATTGACCTTTTAATTGTATAAGGATCCCAGATTTTTCATCCAATTGTGGGAGGTTTTTTCCATGAGGTTTCATTGTAATTGGTTGTGTTAATTGCCGGTTGTCTGGCTTGGAATTTAATTAAGTATGGTTATTTTTTATTGTAGACAGGTGAGTGAGTGGTTTCATTTAATGTCTGACTGATGTCTTCTTTTGTTCTCTGGGTTTTCTTGAAAATTAAATTTACCTTAGCAAGACTGGCAGGTTTTAAAAGTTCAAAACATGCATTGATATTTTTAGTCTGTGTATGCGTATTATACATTCACATCAACAGATGGAGTTAAATAGACCTCAACAGTTCTGAAAACTGCAACCACAGTGATATGCCAGTAACGGCTATACAACAAACCTAAAATGTCAAAGTATCTTTGTCACCACACATATTGTCAAAGTCTCCTGTGTACATTTAGAAGCTGGGAACCCCAAACTCCTGTATTCCGGTGAGAATAAAACGGAGCCATATGGCCTCCATGTCTCAAGCCCCCATGATCCACCCAGGCTGATTTCCCATCCGGTGTAGAAAAAAGGATTTCAGGGTGCCAAACAGTGTTGGTCCCCTGTGGATATTATTGGGCCATGGAAGATAAGAAACTACCCATCCCAGACAGCCAGTTTCCATCAGCAGATAGGAGCTGAACCTCCACTGATGCACTTCAGGCCTGGTGTGCTGTGACTTTAATCTTACAGCATTCATCCAGTATTTTTTTTTAGCAGCTCATTATGAATATTGTTTGCAAATCATCTATTAATAGTGTTTATACAAATATTTTTGCTATCCTCTCTTACTTCAGATGTAAATATAAAGGATTAATAATGTTTTCAAAATAGTTTTGCATGAGCAAACAAATATGCAAATGATTAAGCGTTGTGCTGCATTATATAAGAGTCCATTCCTTAAATCTCACATTCATATTGTATGTACATGTGTTTAAGAAGAAATAAAAAATGCTAGTTTGCTCTAATTGTAATGGTATTATTTTCAGGATGACAGAATCTTATCTGTTTTTGCTGCACATCATCAAATTGTCATATGCAATAATTCAATACAAATGGTTTGAACACAGATTTTGATCATAAATATGGTTAGTTTGTTAATAATAAGATCAACTAAAGTACCATAAAAAAGTACCTCAGGTTTTAGCTTTGTTTACATATTGTATTCAAAGTCATGTTGTGATTTCTCACACTTTTTCTGACAACAATAAGAATAAGCCAAAAATGAGATCAGCGCTCATCAAAACAATAAATTCAACACTGCATTTATACTTTACAGCAACAACCTGCCAAGTTTAAAGTACAATCTTTAATTTATTAATGACACGCTGTCTTCAATTAAATATTACACTAGAAAAGTTTAACTATTTTTGGTTTGAATTCAGTTGCTAAAGAGATTTTTACAGCTAAACTTCAATACTTTAAAACTATTTTTTTTTAAATATACGTTAGCATTTATAATCATATCAACGAGATAATTTTGTGTTAAAGTCATTTATTGCCTTGTCCAAGAGTAATTGTTTTCATTGATCCTAGATGACAACAATATCTCCTCATCTTAAATTTTCTGCTTTAAGGACAGAGATATGAAAACCTAATCTCCTTTCTAGCATACTGACACGATGGTCCAGATTTTTTTTTTTTGTTACACTGAAGATTCACTGGTTGCATCCCTTTGTCGATCCCCCTCTTCAGTTTCACTTCCTACTCTTGGATATTTTTTTTAAATCTAAGAGGCCCAACAAAGGGAGTTTTTAGGCAAGAGATGGGTCACAACTTCCCTCCCCTACTCCTACAGATGCTGGTTAGTTAATGAAGTAACAACAAATTGGGCCGCAGACTAATTTGGAGTGGCGTTTCTTGGCCCCTCTTGGCCCATAGAGATGTGTTTCATTTTCTTTTATCAGTGATTCAGTCATGTGGATTTACGCATGGACGCCTCTGTCTCCCCTGATCGCTGTGCTAATGGAAACTTCGTTAATGTCATTAATCTACGGGCCGAGGCATGTACTAAACACATATTTTGCTGTTTGTGCTCCATTTGTCAAATAACGCTGAGAGCTTCCTTTATAGAGAATGAAGCAAGGCAAAAGAAATGAGACAGAGGATGCAAGCACTGTGAGACGCCATGGCGATATTTTGCTCTTCTTTTTTTTTTTTTTTTTTAAATAGTCCATGTAGCATTAATCTAATTATGCCTTCCAACATGTTGACAATATCAAGCTACAAATTATCAAATTCACTCAATTCTGTAGAAACTACACACACGCTGGTGGTCTGCACAATTCAAATCTCTAACCTTTGCGAAGTGTATTAAAGTTATCTTTTTAAAGTCAGATCTTTGCCTCCCTCCACAAGAAAAGATGAGCGAGCCTCCAGCATCTTTCAGTGTCCACTAGGCATAACAAGATGTGATCTGTGATTATGCCAGAATGCTGAACTCTGATCTCTGTTGCCTGAAGGACACAAGTTCAACACAGTTACTTACAATTTAGCAGCCCAGATTAGTCAGAGGGCAAAATGCTCCTGCCAAGATGAATCCTCATCATGCATACTGTATTCTCTATTAGGTAAATCAGGATGTTTATAGTGCAGCCAAATTGAGCAAAGCTATAAAAAATGGCCTCAGTCCAAAGACAGGGATAGGTGGGATGAATATCACATATAAAGCTCATGAAGTGGCTTCCTTATCGGTTTGATTTAGCTGATAGTGTACGGGAAAGTAGTGAACTGCATATATATAAATAAAGAAGAAGAAGAAGAAGAAAAAACTGTTTCTGAGCACATGTGGGCTTTGATGAGTGGTGTTAAAGCTGAATTTCAGTTCAGCGGAAGAGTTATTGGGTTAAGTCAGATGAAAATGACTGGTAGGTTGCAGAAATTACCAATCATAAGACAAAGCCTGCAACAAAGACCCCTTACAACATTTACAGTATTTAGTTACAGCAGTGGTCAACTAATACAACTAATATTTATTCTCATTATCTGCTATATTTAGATTTTACACTCATTTACTATTTATTTATTGTTTCAGTCCAATCTTCTTTTGTTTTTTGTTGTGTGGTTGGAGAAACCACACAACAAAAAACTTTACACTTGCACTGTATAAAGCCAAAAAAAAAAAATGCACATTTTTTAGCTGGACTATACCAAATATAATTAATCTAGTGCAAAACTGTTGTCCTTAAATTTTCTTCTCATCTAATCTACTTTATTTACTGATAGGCCAACCAATTCAGCACAAAATAACATTATATGGAAAAAATGTCAGAAAAAACTCCAACAGAAAGACTGAATAAAAGAAAACCAGCTTTTTGTTTGTTATATGAAAAAACGTAAAACTATATATAGACATATTTATTTGCCACAGTCACTAATTTTACAACACAGCACCACAAAGTGACACCAATCCCAAACACTAACAGGCCACATTCTCCAGCCAAGTAGTAAATCGCTGTGAGTCACGCTGGCCGGGATGCTCTATTCATTGAAGAAAATGGCAAAAATGTCTTAATGAAGAGATAAACTATGTGAGTTCTAACTAACTGACCATGTGCTTCCTGTCCAGTCTGCAGAAAGGAGCGCAGCAATTAGGAAGATGCTAATGGGTCTGACAGGTCTGAGTCCAAGGAAAGCTTCAAATGTCGCTTCAATTAGAGGGTGCCCTGAAGACGTCTTGTGTGGCACCGTCATTCACTCCGCTCAAAGGCTGAAAATTCAACAGTGCCTAGCTTGATTCTCCACACTACAGTCTTTATTTTTTTCATTAGTCTCACATCCATGCCACACATATGAACTTTGAAGAGCTGGTGATTTCATCGGGATGTTCCACAAGTACATCAACAGCTTCAAACTCTTTCTAAATTGAGCCGCGCAGATTCTAAACATACATGTTTATTCATGCTGAATTTTTAAATCCAACATTATTTCCTGCTTGGTTGATCGACATTTTGATGGCCACGCTCACAAAGGCACTTTAATGTTGTCATTAGTTATGCTTCTTTGGTGGCCAAAAGATGGATCCTTAAGTCCCAGGATCCAATAAGGTTGTATATGAATGGTTGGAGGAGATAAACTACATCAAATAAATGAAAGAAGACGAAGGGAAAAGGCCTGTTAATTAAAAATATGAAAATGAACAAAATCTCTGACACAGTATTGGTCCCATCTGAACAGCTACAGTAATTCTCTCTTCACCTCATATGAACTTCATTTAATTAACAGAGGGCTGAAAAGTATCCTAAACCAATTTCTGATTTCTTGAGCAGGATCTGGTTTTCATTCACGCTGCAGATGAAAATAATATTCTGCATTCAAGTAAATAACTACAAATATTTCAGGATAAATTTAAATGAACTTTTATTACTCAGTTGACTGATGTTGTGAGTGTATTTTTTCACTTGTTCTTCCAAATTATATTCACTTAAGTATTTAACTCGATGCTTTGGGGATAGAGCACAAATGGGAAACATTAGTATAACGTCAACAGACGCATACATAAAAGTACAGTGAATTCATAGAGGACAGTATGTCTGTTACAGGCTAATGAGGCTCAAATTGCACTAACAGTGATATTGTTTCTTTTACAAACATTAATTTAAAGAACCATTAATTAATTAACTCATCTTTTTACAGACATAATCTGTTGTTTTAAAACTTGTTTTACTTTCTAGGATTGCTGATTTGTATACATATTTACTTGTATTTAATCACTCCTTACAGTGAGCATTTAGAATTTGGGTAATGTTCATGCCGCTAGATGTATGTGTAGAAGGATGGATGTGTGTTGCTACAGTAGTGAATTATTTTTTTATTTTTTCTGAGTGATACTTCCTTACCAGGAAATTGTTTGCGCCAAGGATATGATTGTCTCCAGATCCTTCAGCAAAAGGAAAACAAAGACTGGATCTTTGTCATTTTAATGCACTGTAAAAACAAGACAATCAATAAAAATTGTATACTGTGGCTAATTTGTCTGTTTGCAGAAGGAAGCAAATAATAAGAATCTGGATTATTGTAAATGAATGGTTCCTATCGTTTCTGTCAGTGTCAGAGAAAACATAAGGATGAAAGTAATTCCTGATTATACTAGTATGAAAGTGGGATTAGTTTGTGTTTCCAGATTTCCCTTACTACAGAAAAATCAGAGAGAAATATAAGAGAAGATGACATCTTTAATTGGTCTGTTCCAGTGAAAACATCTTGACATGGCAAAGTTGGAACAGCACAGGTGTAAATAATACAATTAATGGTGACTGGATTGCGTTTAGCTGCTTCAGTTTCAGATTAAAGGGATTTTGTATGCTGGCTTGTGACAAAGTCAAGATCAAATAATAGAAACAGAGAAGTCCTAAATGTGCATTTAACATATGCAAAAGCAGGTGTGACTTCAACATTTGGCTCAATTAGTTAGTCCCTGGCAATATTAGTGATCAATTTGAATATTTAGAATCAGATTTAAGGTGAAAAGATTGCAGTGCTCAATCTGACAGACTCAAATCTATCTCCTGGGCCCGGGTTTTTTTTGTTATGTGGCTATTCAAACTTTTAATGACCATCTAAACTGACACTGGCCATCTAGACATGATTTTGTTTTGCAGAACAAAATAAAATGGGAACCATAAATAGAAATTCTGAGAACTGAGCGATCAGTAATACCTGTACATCTATATGTTTTCTGCAATACCATTTCCTAATGTCTGCTGTGAGGAAGGCCTCTGTTTAATCCTTGTTATGTTAATCAGCTGGCATAGCAAACATACATGAAAATCAGGTATTCTAGTAACAGGTAAGCTACTCTGTCAGCGAGGACTTTGAAAGCAGCCAGAGATTAAACTTAGATTTATTCTTTGTTTTAATAAGTACAATATATTACCCTGTGCCAAAGGCTAAAACTGCAGTAGAATGAACCAACTTCAGTGCTGTGCCTTGGTATAAAATGATCAGTTGCTATTGATCAATAATTTAGACAAGTGTCAGATTATTGACAGGAAGACAAAATATGTTTGGCTGGCTATGTTTGAAAAATCCCCACACACACTCAATCACTGGAACTGAAATTGCTCCGTGGTATATAATATCGCAGCAATGTTTCTTTCCCCCCCTGCAGATCAATGCTAATTGAGGTCCTACATGATGAATGTAGTCTGAAATGTTTTTAACCCACTGACTGCTGAGCAGCAACAAACATAAGAAACTGCTGGGCCACCCGTTAAGGCTAAAGATGAGTATTTTGTGCCATTAAGTCCTACTTGCATATATCAGGATACTTCATCTGTTCTGCAGGAGAAGTAGTCTTAACTCTAAAAAAATCTTGCTGAAAGAAATTCTCACTCTGTTTACCTAAATCTGGATATTTACACCCCCATATGCAACATGAATTGAAATTTCAAGATTTACCTTATAACTAATGACACAGTGAAGCCTCCACTGAGGGACAGCGATACAATATGATGATCAGCACAGCCAACAGAAGGATGCCGGTAGATCCCTGAAGCCCTTCAAAAGCAACTCTCTTGGTGCAAATTCAGCTTGTGGACAGCACACAGCAGATGGGGTAAACCATGCCATCAAGTGGAAAATAGACCTGTTGTGTTGTCACGGAGACAAGATACAAGATACAACAGTCTGCCAATTGGACCACCAGAGGAAACTGTAAGGGGGATTTTTAACAAGTAGCAACAACATGAAGCCTTTATTCTTAACTTTATATTCACTGAGTCAAAGAGCCTGTTTCTGTTTAAGACCGACTTACCTGTCAAACACCTTTTCCTCTAAATCTGAAAAAGATAGAACTGGTGTTTTTCCTGTACTATTGATGCTGTAGTGGGACACTTAACACCATGCGCTATTTCTGTCATTTCATGTTCTGTAGTGTAAAAGTCAAGCAAAGAGAATTAAACTGACAAATATCCTGACTCACTGCTGCCACCTTGTGCCGGTGAAGGGAAGAGGCAAAGCCCCTGTTTATCCAAGCCACTTTGCAGTCATAAAATTTTGTAGCGGTGCCATTCACAGTAGGGAACATATATGAGTTAATCTACACTGATTTGAAATAAATAAAATGTGGGCCTGGGTTGTTAATTTCCACATATTTACCTTAGTGGCATTCCCCTTCATCTTAAGCAAGTTTTCCTTATGTTATTTTAGCCTCTGATCCAACAAAATGCCATTCAGATATTAAATAAAGTGAGCTGAAACTATTATTCTAAAATAATTCACATTAGTGGCAGGGCAGCAGCACTTTTTTCTACATTTAAAGAAGGAAAAAAAAATCTCTAAAATCATACTAGTAACATCTGCATCTGATTTCTTTTCTTTTTTTCATAAAAAAGAAGCACTTGCACCAAACAGGTACTTTCAAATTTATAGGAGGCAGTAAGGGCGTAAACAGACAACTCCATCACAGCAAAGTCAAGTGTCATTTTTGGCAGTATTTCACAATTTAATATTACTTCCATAATTCATAGGCCAACAACATCTCAACAGGTCATTTTTACAAAAGCCATTTAAGGGACTTAATGGGAAATAGTCATAATAAATTCTTATACTTATTCCAAAGCTATGTATGTATTAATATAATGAATTAAAGGGGAACTTCACCCACATCACAGAAAAAAAATCTGTTTTTTCTACTCATTACACTGTACATGTAACCATGCAATTCATCTCAGCTTTCACAGGGAAACTGTTGACAGCAGTGAGATTTTACAGATCATCCTAAGGAGCCAGGATCATTTCTGGAAGACGTGCGGTAAGCACCGGAAACAAAACTGCATCCACCTTCCTTGTTTGTTGGTGGCAGCAGAAGTGGAGATAATAAAATCTGAATAAACAAAACAAATATTTACACAATTAAGTGGTAAGTGTGAGTATGTTTTTTGTGCGATTTGGTTGAAATGACCCTTTAAGCTGGCACACACATGCAAAATGAAATGTTTAATTAAACTCAAACATTTTTTTTTTTTAAATGTTTCCAAATGAAACATAAGGTGACAGGTTGGTAAAAAAAAAAAAATCCACTGTACTTTGGTTATACATTATACCCATCACACCAAATGATTAAGTAATAGTGCAGTGATTTCTTTTGTACACGAGGCAGCAGTTCTTTAAGTACATGGCTTACTTTACTCATGACATTTTCAAGTCCATCTTAAACATGTATCATAATTCACATTCCACAAAGTGCAACACATTCGTGTGTTCGTTAACTTTCTCAGAGCAACACATGCCCATGTGATGCAGATGAAAGTGAGTTATGAAGACACCTGTAACACAATAACAGTTTGAAATCAGTCTTATCTGTTGTTAATATATATATATAAATTATATAAAGATGATTTAAAGGTATATATTACTGTGTATGAAACGGCGATTGTATCTACCTTCTATCTACTTGTTATATCTGGAGATTGATGAATGGCGCAAATCCTAGCACATCCTGCAGAAGTACAAGTGCCCTCTGTAAGGGCGGCTCAACATCAATCACTACATTGCGCTTCCGTAAAGGATCGAGGCTGGACTCTGTCACATTGTGGCAGTGATTCACCTTCAGCGACTGCAGCTTTGGGCAATATTCGGCAAGAGTCCTGTGAGCACAGCATGCAAAAGATTTTATGGAAGGGTGAACAAGTGAGCTAGTTGATAACAAAGCGTGGGAAGGAACAGCTCAAAGTCAGTTGGACTACACTTTAAAATAAGATATCGCATACCTGATGGACTGGTTCCTGACCCGCAGGCAACCTGTCAGGTCCAGCTGCTCCAGACCCCTGCAGTTCTTGGCCACCTCCTCCACTGACTCATCAGTGATGTTGGCGTTGACTGCCAGCGATAGAGACCTCAAATTTGAACACTTCTTGGCCAGGTAGCAGATGGCGTCGTCCTTCAGCTGGCGACAGGCGGTAAGGTCGATCGACTGCAGCCCCCCGCAGTGGTCAGCCAGGCTGCGCAGGGACAGGCTGTCCACCCATTCGCAGTGCGCCAGGCCAAGGTGTTGCAGGTGCATGCAGCTCAAGGACACAGCCACCAGGGAGTGGCGGGTGAGACATGCACACCCGCTCATGTCCACCCTTTGCAGATGTTGGTTCTGGCCAATAACTGGCAGCAGTTCCTTGTCTGACACCCAGTCTGAACAATTCTGCAGTGACAAGTTCTGCAGAACTTTATTGTCTTTCAACATCGAGCAAAATGCTTCCCTGGGAATGCATGGTGAGGTCTGTAAATATGACAAGAGAAAAGATGGCAGCCTTCTTTATGAGCATGTAATGCAGCTGGAAATCACGTCATTTCTCATCAGCACTTACCGGGGACAGATGAAAAGTCCTGCAGTTGGATAGGTACACCTTAATGAGGTTGTGGAACTGCTTGCTCACCCTCTGGAGGCTGACAAGATGTTGCAGCGGTAAATAGCACAAAATATGTGGAACAAGTACATCCTCCCAGGGCAAGTCCAAAAGATGGCATCTGCTGAGGAGCAAACCTTGTTACAGATGAACTTTGATACCTCGGCGTGCTGAGGCAAAGCAGTTTAACGGAATTACAAACACTGTTACATTTCAGCAAGCGCTTTGACAGGGAGACTGAACAACAGCAAATAACATTAGCAATAGATAACGATATGGCAGCCTTGTCAAGCAGCAATCAATAAATGGGAGCAGCCATCTACATTTCAGTGACTTAGAAGCTATCGCTGTTAGCCGCGAAGCTAGCTTGCCGGGGCCACGAATCCAGACGCTTTTATACGCAAAAAAAATCCCATCTGAAAGGCACTTACGTTCGCATCTTAGCTTCTTCATCCATTATGAACCCGTTATGTCACAGTACGTTTCCACGGACGTGTCATTCCTCCCATGGATGATAAAAAAAACATAGTTTCCTTTAGCATCTTCTAAAGCAATCAAGGTGTAACCCAAGCTCGATGCTGCATTCATGGACAGTCAGAAGAATATAGATCAAAATAACAATAGGCTCACGAAGTGTCGCCGTGTGATGTAAATTTACACGACAAAGAAGGAAGCAGTAACTTACGGGGGAAACATTCAAACTCTTATAGCAACTTAGAGCTATTGCTTTTCAGTGAACTTTTATTTGATTTCTAATTCATTCTTTTAATGAATCTAAAGAGACCCAGTTCTGCACGGTTGCGCTGTGTTTTTAACTAAAATAACAATTAAAACACCATTCTATCAGGGATTGTATTTTTTAAACGTATATAACATTGTGCTGCACGAGAATGCCCGAGAATTCACATCTTAGCTTTGATATAGTCGTGGCTTTGTGGTTTACAGGGAGAACTTGAACTCAGCAGTTGTAATTTTCCGGATTGACGTCAATGGCAATATTCAAGACAATTTATAGACTGATTTGCCATAACTGTAATAAATAAAAATGTGTTCATGATTTTTAAAGATCTCTAGGTCTTCTTATAATTAAATATTTAGTTTATTTCATGCCCATTTCTTAAAATATTATATTGATTTTTTTCCCCAGTTTAATACAGTACCTCGAAGTAAGTTACAAAGTAACATTTATGAAGAGATAATCAACAAAAGAAAAATCATGTACTCACTTTAAACACAAAATAAATTACTTCCATCTTGTAATTGTGCAACTGTGTACAAATGTGAATTTGAAAAAAATCCATGCACAAAAAACTACAACTAAATCCTGTCCCGACAAAGAATGTAGAACTAGTTGTTGAAAAAGTTGTTGAAAAAGTACAAATAAAAGTAATAGATCAATTCAGCCATGTCAACTTGTGCACCCCTGTTCATTTTAATAAAATAGTCATAAATTGTTTTGTTAGCCCACAAGGGTTTACTCTATCAGCTTTGATGTAGTTTGAAATATTATATGCATACTGTATTCAAGCAAAGATTTTCAGATAATTACTGCTAAAAGCAAAGACCCATATTTATGTTTAATATGTACTTTCCTGATTGCAGTTGGCTGCCTACTACTTTTAACAAGTACATGTTTTGTATACAAGTGTTGAACAATTAGCCATGTTGCCAGCTCACCTCTGGCCAGAAGAACAATGAAGTCAGTCATGCTGAACAATTGCTGACCCATGAGTTGTGTTTCAGTGGATGAGACGAGCCAAAGGGCTAGTCGAGTGAATACTCACTCTTGACCGACTGCAGTCGCATAGACAAGTTAAAGAACAAGCATGGCGCATAAATCGGTCTATGATTTCTCTGCTGAGACCCTGGATGGACAGCCGGTTCCACTCAGTAACTACAGACGTAAAGTGCTTCTCATCGTCAACGTTGCAACATTCTGAGGGTCAACAATAGAGGAGGTAATATTCTGCAAGAGTTGATTGATTACTGTCAGACCACATTAACTCTTTATATTGAAGGCGATTGATTTTGTGCCTTGTTCTCCCAGTACCACCGACTGAATGCACTCATGGAAATGTTTGGCCACCTCAATTTCACTGTCTTAGGATTCCCCTGCAACCAGTTTGGTCTCCAATCACCCGGTAGGTGGATAATAGGGACCTGTATTGCTCTGTTATGGTAGCTTTGCATGGCACACTTCAAAACAAACCAGATTTTTTTTTTTTCATCTTTAATTTCTGATTGATTGCCCCTCACAAACAGAAGGTTTGAACAGCATGAGATTCTGCAGAGCTTGTTCATGAAATGACCATATTAAGGACATTCCCTGTCTTTGATATGATACAGAGCACACAATAGAATAAAAAAACTTTGTAAAAGTTTTATTTAAAACAATGGCCATATTTACTAGAAGCAATAAGCAACCATACTACTACTATTATCCATCATTGTAATGATATAGAAATTAAAAGTCTGCTTATAATACATTAATCTACTTGTACTTAAGGAATCTAAAAACTCTTTCCACCATATACAAGCTCTATTAGAGTCACTGTGAATACTTTAACAAGTTATTTTAAAGACAAGGTTTTGAATACACACATGCAAAAAATAGAAGTACTAACTTTTTTTTTACACTTGTCTGTGCAGAGGTGAATCATGAAATGCTCAATATTTTAAAGTATGTCAGACCTGGTGGGGGCTTTGTGCCAAAGTTTCCCGTCTTCAGCAAGGTTGAGGTGAATGGCTTAAACGAAGATCCTCTTTTCACCTTTCTGAAGGTACATTGCATTTTATTAAAGGCTGGAAGATATAAGTTCACTGAATGGATTTATTACCCATATAGTTTATTTTTTTCCTATCAGCGCTGCAGGTGCTTAACCCTGAAAAACTCAGATACCATGTCATTCCCTGTTTCACCACAGGAGTCTTTGCCATTTGTCAACCCTGTTATTGGAGACATAAAGAAATTCTACTGGTCTCCGATCAAAGTCAATGACATTCGCTGGAATTTTGAGAAGTTTCTCATCACTGCAAATGGCATACCCTTCAAAAGGTAAAGTCATAGACCATGAGTTAAACCTTTGATGTGATTTCAATTTTACTAAGTTCAGTATCTTCCCTTTGCTACAGGTATGAACTTCACTGTCCCATTGTGAAAGTGGAAAAGGACATAGCAGAACTTCTCTGATGGATTTTTTTCAATATGTCCCTGGTGGCAGAGTGACGATCCCCCAGTAAATGCACAAGTGCACCTGAGCTGGATCTGATGGGAAGAGGAACATGTCTTGGAGCTTCAGCGCATTCACTCTGAGAACAAGTTCCCTTCTGCCACTTAATGAGTTTTCATGTCACTGCCACATTATTCTTTAATGTGATGGTGTCTGCTATTTAAAAATAAATTTAAATAAAACACTATATGAAAAATATGTACATGGTTTTTATTACTTTAGTTTGCCACTACATTATTTCTACATTTAACATATATTACGTTATTAGACTGCCAATGCTAATGAATACTGTATATGAAGCATTTCACTGTTGATGCTGGCTGGAAAAGAAAATTTTGTGTTTATAGAATTTATTTAAACTGCGATAAATTAGCGACTTGTCCAGGGTGTACCTCATTTTTGGCTTATGACCGCTGGGATAAGGAAATGGATGAATGGATGGAGTTTAGCTCTTTGTTGTTATGACCCCCCCGCCCCCCTTTTTTTGTAAACTGGGTGATATGGTTATAATGTGAGCAGTTTAGAGGG
>VUQG01019023.1:92660-117807 GCA_015106755.1 Etia nguti
GAGATTAAAAAAAAAAAAAAAAACCCTCATAGAGCAGAACAAAGATCTGCAAGAACTGTGCCTGAAAAAGAAGAAAAAGAACTTCAGGTTTTTCTGGACTCTGCAGCTTTTTCAGTTCAGCCTGGACAACAGTAGCCCCACCATCCTCCAACAGGGGCAAATGATACAGTAAATGATTCAAATAAATTCACTGTGGGTCTTTTTCAGTGTTAATGTTGCTTAGAAACAGTACTGATGGTACTTAAGGAAATCTGAGTAACTTAAACTGAGCTTTATTTCACATGACTCCCTGTATTAAGATAAGTCAACAGGTTTGAGTTGGATAACAGGAAACAGTTCAAGAATAATTCACCTTAACTGGAGAACTGGACTTAAGTAATGTCTCCCTTTAACCATCTGCCTTCATTTTATGAACAAATGTATGCATTACTGTTGACTAATCCTTTTAAGGATGTGACAAATGAAAACAGAAATGGTGTCAGTTAGAGCTGCATTTAGTTCTATTACAAGATTGAGGAATATGTTGTTAGAATGTTGTTAGAATATTTTTGGTTTGAGCGAAAGTTTAAACACACTTTCTTGGTTGCAGCTGATTAAATGAGGCGGAGATGATGAAAGATGATCCAAAGCAGATGTTGTTCATTGTAACTGAACTAAAACCATGAAAAGCATGACTCTTCTCTAAAAGCTTCTATCCGCTATGTGGGTGTCTCTTCAAAAGCAGTAAAAAAAAAAACCTTCTTACCTGTGAACAGTGACCTTAGTATCTCCTCAGCTTGCTGCCTGTATGTTGGGGTTTTTCCCAGTGGACGAGAAGTTTTGTTCCCTGCACCTCGGGGTCAGGGAACGGGTCCTGACTGTTTGCGCGACGGTTCAGAGTACCCGGGCTCCTTGGAGTCCCTGGAGGGGGAGCCTGAGGATGCTCCATCTGGGGACTCTGTTGTCCTAGTAGGAGACTTCAACGCTCATGTGGGCAATGACAGTGAGACCTGGAGGGGTGTCACTGGGAGGAATGGCCTGCCAGATCTGAACCCGAGAGGTGTTCTACTACTGGACTTCTATGCAAAACACAGTTTGTCAATAACAAACACCAGAGCTTCACAATAACATAAGGGTGTCCATAACTGCATGTGGCACCAGGACACTCTAAGCCACAGGTCAATCTTCGATTTTGTAATCGTATCACCAGCTTTGCATTCCGAGGAAGACTGGGGACGTTGAGTCCCACGTCCTGGCCTCCTGGCCTCCTAGCCTTGACACAAACTATGTGAAAGTGATCTTTAGTGTTTTGTGCAGAGCCCAGCTCTGCACAAAACAACCAATTTGATTTGATTTTTTAAATTATTTTTTTAATAAAAATGTAGAAATGGGGGGAAACAAATATGAATGCACAATGTACCGCCAACTGCTGCTGCACCTGTAAGAGTCAAAACAAAACAAACACACATAAAAAATACAAATACATAAACCAAAACCTTCCTATAGTGTGTGTGTGTGTGTGTGTGTGTGTGTGTGTGTGTGTGTGTGTGAGACAGAGAGAGTGAGAAAGAGAGTGTATGAGTGAGTGACTGTGAGAATGCCTGTGTCTTTGTCACAAATGTAATTGATAATGACCATGGGAAGCTGCAGCGATTCCCCCCAGAAGCTTAGGGGAAACACAGAGAACCAGGACAACCACGCCATCCGCAGCTCCCAAGAGTATCAAAGACCTGAGGCCACACATCTCGGTGACATCTGCGTGCCCACCCCAGCAGGAGAAGAAGGGAGGCCTCATATGGGGTGCCCACAGCGAAAGAGTGACCAGAGCCAATGGGCAGTCGCTAGAGGCTGGCCACCCTACTACGAGCCGTGTGCAGGTTCCCAGGGATCCAGGTGCCTGGAGCAACCTGGCAACCAGCAAACCCTCCCCCAAGGTCGCAGGCCAATGACCACACTATAATGTCCAGCCACGCATCCCGGGACCAACAAGCACCACATCCCTGGGAGGATGCATTAGGGGAGGGGAGGGGGTAAAACAGGGGGTAGGGCAATTTCCCCCCTTCCCCTCCCCTCCCCCACGTGGTTTTACAGGTGTGTAAAGCCACGTGAATGGCCTTACACACCTTTACCTATGCGATCCACGACCCACCCCCTTCAAGACCCTTAGTGTGTGAGTGAGGTGTTGTATGAGGGAGAGGGGAGGGCAGGGACAGGTAAGACTGGGAGGTAGAGGACTATCCCGGAAGGAGAGAGTCAGCAAACGGCTGGCTCAGGAGCACCCCCATTTTAAAAAATTTTTTTTTAACCTATAAATAAACGTGTGTAATGAGACTGGATGAGAGACTTGCCGTAAATGTCAAAGGTTGTATTCAACTCAAACTATGCACAAAATCACTTGGGGCATTTGAAAAAGCTCACCAACTGTTTTAATACTTAGAATTTGTGTTACTGCTCCATGGGCCTACAAAGGTTTCTGTCACAAAGCAGAAAATGGGACATATATTTTTATATTTTTATTCACCCATTAGCAACAGCAGGAAGACACACATTAAATGCTTGCAAATAACAAACAAATCCAAGGATTTGCATATAATTAGAGAGGGACAAAAAATCAGGGTCAATCAAGTACAGAGCCCAACCTTTCTTGATAAGCCAAAAATTCAAACACCTTGCTGCCCATCCTTTCATAGCACACCAGTGGAGATGCGAGGAAATCCAGCTGGATATTATATGTACTAATGTTGATTTCAGTGGCTTTTCAAAGCCTGACACCAATGTTTGATAGTACTCATATGACCTTTTAAGTATAAAAATCACCCAAGATAGGCTTAGATAAGAGGAAAAAAATTGAAGAGGAAGGATTTAGGTTTTAAAACAGGTTGTGGATGCAGGAGAAAGCTTAAACATCAGCTGAAGAAACTTTTCATGGAAGAATGCATTGTAGCAGGAAGTCCACACTTACAGTATATGAGGAAGAATTTTACCCCTGCATATGGCTATTGTTCCAAAGCAAGAACTATTATCGAACACTGTTGGACTCCAAAAAGCATTTTGATTGCATTCTCACATCGTATGAGAGTTTATTCGCTAAGCAGAGGGAAAGTGTGATTTTTAGGACACTAGAGCTTCACAATAACTGGCGTAATGTTAGCTTATGACTAGCTACTGTTGTTTTTTAATCATCTCACTGCAGGAGCTAGTATGGTCGCATATCTAAGCTGCAGACAGTAATTATTTGGAATATTATCTCGAATAAATGATCATATTTATTCATGTTTTTGTGTGTTAGAAAGCTGATTTCATCACGATAATGGTCGCAATGTTTCTTGCCTTCGTGCTTTTGTTTCATTGGTGAAGAAGACCCCTTCTCAGATAACACATATCTTGAGTATGTTTTCATATGTGAAGTCTGAGTCTAAAAGTGCAGACACTAATTCAAATTTTCCTTCACACCTACGAGTTCTTTTCTCGTCCACCTTTGGCATACTAATGTAGAGGTTTTAAGCCACATAGATAAAATTTGATTAGTCAGTGATTAGTCATAAAATGTGATCATATACCAGTCAAAAATTTGGACACACCTTCTCATTAAGTATACAGGATCCTGAGGTCACAATGTGAGATGCCCCCTAGGGTGGTCGAGAATGACCGAGCTAAGATCC
The DNA here is from genome assembly GCA_015106755.1 of Etia nguti. Classification (NCBI taxonomy): domain Eukaryota; kingdom Metazoa; phylum Chordata; class Actinopteri; order Cichliformes; family Cichlidae; genus Etia; species Etia nguti. The sequence goes on from VUQG01019023.1 coordinate 96,302, forward strand.
TGTGGGACTTCCAGATACAGACGGACAAAATGGTGATGGCTAACCAACAAGTAAAGGAACCGAAACGCAGAGGAAGGCGGCCGTAGTGACAGATGCAGCTATACTGAGTGACAGCAACATAAGGAAGAAGGAACACGAGAAGCAGGAGAAGTATGAAGGGCTCGGGAAGATGTGGAGGGTGAAGGTAACAGTGGTCCCAGTTGTAGTCGGGGCACTCTGTGCAGTGACCCCCAAGCTAAAGGCATATACAGACAAGTGGCTTCAGCAGATCCCAGGAACAACATCCAACATCTCTGTCCAGAACAGTACTGCCCTAGGAACAGCAAAGATACTGCGCAGGACCCTCAAGCTCCTAGGCCTCTGGTAGAGGACCTGAGCTTGAAGGATAAAAGGAGGAGAGGTCAGAGATCAAATGTGACATGATATTTAAATCTTTATACAGTAACTTCTATATGTTGACAGTACACACACACACTCGAATCATACTTTTAACTTATAAGGCATTTTGTCAGTTTTAAACAATAAATCATTAATTTCATTTGAGGACCTTGGTGGATGTAAACCAAATTTTAATGCACTGTTAACATGATTCCATAGGGCTTGGTCATCACATCACAGAGTTAACATCCTAGTGATTGGTTTCAGAGTAGGGTTATCCTGACACCTCTTTATGCAAAGTTTGGACCCATAGGTGAAGCTAAATTGAAATTTTGATAAATATGATGGTCAAATGAACATAAGAGACTTGATGGGAGAAAAAGTTCAAATATATCCTCATTTGTATAAAAAAAAAAAAAAAAAAGACATTTTACTAGTCCAGTGATTTCATTCGGTGGGGCTCCCTCATGATACCGGTTTTGTTTAAATCAGGAAGAATCAGGAAGCAGCTTTTTATACTGATTTATCCTAAAGACAAATTTGAACATGTGGAAAGCAGCCTAGCTGTCCAACGAAGCAAGTGTTCATTAGTGCTTGCAACCTTTTACCCCAGGTCAATTTTCATCCTCACCACCAGATGGCAGTCTTTAATTTCTTGCTTTCACGCTTGATGGATTTATCATAACATTTTTACCTTATCAAGCTGCCTATCAGCTGTCTCCTGTGGGAGCTGTTCAGCATAAAGATATAGAGACAACCTGCCAGTTGATACTAAAGATGCAGATACAGAGTGGTGGATAGTATAATGTACTCCTGCTAGAGGCATGTATTGCAGAAATGCCTAGTGTAATTTATTTAATTTTTAGTGTAATTTATAGAAAACACAGTAATATTTTATTTTAACTGGTCCCCTGTTTTTGTGTGAAGACCAATTATTGCCCAGTTAGGTGGTTGTAATTTATTAAAATTTAATTTAGTACTAATTATACAGAAAACTGACACAATCTTGAATCAAAAAACCTTGAGACTGATGAACATCTATCAGCTACATCTCCACTGAACCAGTAGGCAGGGTCAGACTGAGCTTACATTTTAGGAACTTGCTAATTAAGCACAGTTTCGGAAAGTAAAAAAAGATTACCTTTTAAATCCTTTTAAAGTATATCAATTTCACCTGTTAGAAATTTCCCACTTTGTAACATAAAATGGGAATTAGACATATAGATGAAAATTCCATATACAGGAAAATGATTTATCTACTACTACTAATAATAATAATAAGCTGGTGAACCTTACAACATTCTGTTTTTGTACCGGGTAATTTCTGTGGTTTTACTAGTGGCATCTCTGTAGCTCTTCTGTATTACCTGCAGCATTGCTGTTTGTATACAGTGTGACAGACTATAGAGAACCTGATCAGGGACCTGGCAAAGAGAGAGCAATGATCTTGTGAAGGATCGCCTGAGCGAGCAAGCAAGCTTTGCTGCAAAGTCACGGCGACACTCTCTCCAGCAGAGAGAAATATACAGAGACGGGCGGCGCAATTTGTTGCACTGGACAGAATATCTGTCAGTTTGGCTTTATTTGTTCAAAGCGTGTTTCTCATTGAGTGTTGACTGCAATGTTTCTGAGCCTTCAGGGTTGTAGCAGCAAAGAAAAGATGTACCAAAGTGTCTTTCTCAGTGTGGCAGTTAGCATCAGGGCCAATCTGTGCAGGGCAGAGCCTTGCCGCATCAGCATTTTGCTCAAAGAAGACACAGAGAGAAAACTTTACTGAGGTTATTTGTCCCCAGAGTAGCCATTTACAGTTACAGTTACTCTCTTGTCGCCCCTATATTCTGCTTTAATTGTGCAACATCTGCTTCAAAACCTTTCATATCCCCTACGCTTACCTGTGTTGTTCATTATCTCAGTTTCTCCGGCCATGAAATCAGAAACCCTCTTACTGTCACCAGAAAAGAGAAGAAAGGCGCTGAATGTAAGGTCCACTTTAGAGCAGCTTGTAATCTCTCCGAGAGTTCACCTTGATATAAATGTGCACCTAATCAATAAACGACATTAAAGCAGTAACAATAGGCTTGGCATCCTGCCCCCTTAAAGGCACACAGGGGAATTTAATTCATTTATTTAAGAGCTCTTTGCTGCCAGTCCTTTTTTTAGTGAAATATAAAAAAAAAGTTTATATTGTCTTTTCCTTTCCGAGTTTCTTTTGCTGTTTGTCCCCCCCGCCCACCTCGCCACCCCCCACTGCTGCTATCCCACGGCACACAGCCTGTTTCTGACTAATTTGTTCAGGCCAGTATCTTTTCTGTAGGCGAGGGCCGCTGGTGCATGTTTGACTTTGACTCACCTTTCTAATTCAACTCGGTTTCTTTGTGAAGTGCTGTCAGGGGTGTTTATTCTGCTTATGAGACTGCAACACTGAGCTAGAGGGCAAAAGGACACCAGTCACTAAGGACACATCTTGCTAATGAAGACAGATTAGTCAAGCAACAGTGTTCACACATAAAACACGAAGACACACAGGAAGATACCAACCTCCCCGTTTAAGCAGCATGTAGTTTTTTAAATAATCCATTACTATTATTATCTATTTTTTAATCTATTTATCTATTACATTTACTCACTGACCGATGTTGCAGTTAAGTGTGTCATTGAAGACTGAAAAAATCTGACTACATTTATAATGTTATGACTAACTAATAAACAAAGTATTTTTACATTATTAGCAAAACAGTTTCTCCATTTTGTATCATATAAAAAAGAAAAAACATAAAAATACTGGACTTCTCTAACAATTAATCTAGCATAAGAATAAACCACTAAAACACTAAAGTATGACATTTTTTTCTGACCTTGACTTTAAAAATAATACAGACAACAAAAAAGACGCAGGCCACTCATAGACAAAAGCTTTTTTAATGAAAATCTTTTCTGTCAAGTAAAAAAAGTTCATCATATGCATACTATTTATATCGTCAACGTAGCAGGCAGTAGAAAAGGAGTTCACATTTAAAATATTCAGAGCATTCAAAAGCATATGTCTTCTAATAAATTGAAACTGAGACATTCCCGTACATTGTTCTCTTACTACGATTGTAGTTTTGGCTGGTCTGATCAGTGTTGTTCAGCTCCTCAGCTACAAGAGACGTGTGTACAGTATGCAAGTCTGGGCTCAAAGTCTATCCAAAATCCTTCTGTTCATGTCCAGAGCATTTTAAAATCATCTGTCAGGTCCAGAGCTGGGCTGCAATGTGGTATGTGCGCTCCATCAGTTAGTGTGAAAGGCTTTTCGAAAAGGATTCAGGATAATATTTTGGCCCAGGTAATATCATTTTGACATACCAAAAAAAAAAGTTAAAAAAATTAAAAGTTTGTCTGTCTATTTTTAATCACAGCTGACATGGCTAACTAGAGTTTTGTCGACAGTGGAACACCTAGATGTCTGCGTTTATGGAAGACTACTCTTTCCTTTCTCTGCTGCTGGGAAGGTTTGTGTTATTTCACATCTGAGAGGTAAGCTGCATTTAAGTCACACAAATCACGGAAAATACGCAAGCTGATATAATGTCCATACTTTAATGCTCACTGGGTAACATGTGTTCAAAGAGCATTTACTTCTATCAGAGGCTCAAAACATGGGTGCTAAGGTCACTGAGACTCCTTTCTAAATGTCCTAGGCAAGATTTTAGATTAATTTTGAAATGATGTGTGATAGTATTGGTTCAGCTCGAAACTCTGTATATAGCAGACCTCCAAATTTACCTTACAGCCACTCCAACAACCGGTCTATCTAAACTAAGTTAGCCAGGTTTTTGAAAGCAGATCTTTCCTTTGTAATTCTCTCTTTCATGCTAAAAAGTAACCCAGCAAAACAAGGTTTTAAACGGAAACACAGTTATTTTATCCAAACACCTTGCCTATAGCACCTGGTTCATTATGTGTGCTGCCTTTTTAGAGTGGCCCTATTATGCTTTATCTTTATTTTCTGTCACACATGCATTGAAGACATGCTCAGTGTGAGAATGTCAGCGTGAACCAAAAACCCAGACTTATCTAAATACTTAGCTGTCAAACAGAGATGATTTGTTCACGTGGTCATCTGAGGCATGAGGACAGAAGCCCCACATACATGTTGTTCAAAACTGCAATCAGAATAAAGTAATTAAGTTATCTTATACAGAGGATGAACTGAGGACACATTATAGCATAAAATACATAATTATTTTCAACTGTAAATTGTGCAAATCTTTTCTAGCAGAGCTCAAGAATAAAAGCCAAGGCCAAAATTTTTCCCCAAAATCTCTTTGGGGTTGCAGTCATCATGGAGGGTTAAAACAGCTTTGACTTCCACTGTTGGTGTGTGTGTCAGCAGCGCCAAAGACCAGGTGCCATTGGCACTAATGCTCGGGTAACATAACAGGACGTCTCATGGAGCATTCATTTATGTTTAAAAAAACACAAAAAACCTCACAGTCTTTGTCTACAAGAGAAACACTTCTATCACTCTATCAGTTGTTAACAACTTTGCACAGTGATAGTCACAAACTGCAGACAACCCCAAACACACCAAAACACTAATTCATTTCACAGTGCACTCACTTACTCCAGCGGACTTTCTGTCTCTGTTGTGTCAAACATATATTCATCTATAGGAGAAAGGAGAGAGTGGAGGGACACACTACACAGTATACAGTGGTGTTAACAGGATTACTGATAACGTTTTTTTTTTTTTGTATATTTGGAGTATATAGGGACAACCGCATGTATAAAACCTGCTGAATGAATTAAGCATAGATATGACTGGTCGGCAGCACGACTGAAGATATTTTAATGATGACACAGATACATGCAGGGGAAGACACACAGGAGGAGAGGGTGAGAAAGTGCAAAAGAGAGAGGGAGAAGAGGAGGTGAGAAAAAGAGGAGGTGGGGTGAAAGTGGAAGCGGGAGAAAGTGTGGAGGGGAGAGGAAGCATGAATAATCCGTAGGAGAATCACGACAGGATTAAGACAAGGTGCCAGCCAAAAATAACCCCAGCCAAGGCAGCTTGGCGCAATAACGCTGCAATGGAGCACAACACGACAGCAGCCACTCCTGCTGCCAGCCTCTGTCAGCTCAGGAAGTAAAATGGGAGGGGATTACAAAATGCTACTGTGATGTTGCAGTATACAGTAAAACTTCCAGTATCATTTGACCTAAGGCCTAGACTTTCTCTTCAGCCTGTGTATAATAGACATTTAGAAAAAAAAACTGTCCCTCTAACTGAAGCCTCACATCCTAATGCAAAAAAAAAAAAAGTCATTCAATGAGCCTTAAAAGGGCACTCCAGCAGTTTGATATGTTGAGGTCAATAAGTAGCATCCTGCTGCCTTTTTTCTTTATCTTTGCAAAGATCCAAACTATTTTTGGTAGAATTTGTGCAATAACCACCTGTGAGGTCTAAGTCATCATCAATGACAGCTCTGTCTTACTTAATGTAATACTTAATGACTTAGTATAAATAACTTTAATGAACTTCAGTCATTATTACATTCTTTGTCTTCTGACTGCCAAGACTGGCTTAGGGTTAGGGTTACCACTGATGACTAACTTAGACATCACAGTGTTAACAAATTACTATTCAACCTACTGAAAGATGTTAATGAATTGAGGTTTCCTGGGGTCAAATACCCTCAGCGGCTCCAGTTACGGTTAGGTTTTTGGACCACAGAGCACAATAAACAAGAAAATTCTGCTACTTGGTTCATCAGGCAGCAACACAATGGTGTTTTGCTAATACGAGCGTGACAGCATGTAAACAGTGGTAATGGCCAAATATCTAAAACTATCTACTGTGGAACTTGAGAGATTACACATATGAACTGAAAACATCTGTTGATCACCTAAACTCATTAATATATTTTTACTGGAAAATGCTTCAAATCGCTCGATGAAAAGATAATTCCTTGGAGCTCTTTGATAGTTTAACTACCCTTAATTTTGCAGCAAGGGACAGAGTACAGCCAACACAGAGAAGAACCATTCAATTACAGAAAAGTTCATCCAAAACACAAAAATTGTTTGAAGTACGTAGGAACCGAGAGCCTGCGCAAAACACGGAGAACATGAAAAAAAATCCCAGGTTGGCCAATGGGCTTGAATCCTGAACCTTCTGGCTTTACCACCATGGCACTGAAGTAAAAGCCAAATCTAATTCTAATCACTATTTACATGACTATTCTGATGCCTTGTTGTAATACCATTTCCTTCTCAGGAAAGAGAACTTAAAAAGACCTGTGTTTGCAAGATAGAATCAGTTTCCTCTGAAGCAAACAAAATCTGCATATGTCACTGCAGGCAGGAACTTATGAAGCTCTGTGAGTAAACTAAGCCGGTAAGTCTCATTATACCAGCAAAGCACTCAAAGGGAAAATTTTTCAGAGCGCTGCAATCACCCTGGATTCATACAACATTTCCCTTCACCAGAAACCTTCCCATCATTCCTGCTGCTCAAATCTTCTCAAATTCAAATAAGAGCTTACCTCCTCTTTTGCCTGCATCTGTTTTTTTCTCTACCTCTTCCTCCCTCAAACATTTTCCTCATCCCTGCTTTTGCTCTTTTCCTCCCTTGATTTCTTTCTCTGTTGCTGCAGTCAAATGAAGTTAAATTATCCTGCTGCTTGGTAAGAGGCATAAATTAGCAAAAGAGAATTAAAGCTCTGCCAACACCTAGGAAGGCAACAAGAAAAACAAGCAACATAAAGCTAGAGCTTGTAACTTCCTGGTCTTTTTTAAGGAATGCACCCAAAATGTAAAGCCATGCAGAGCTGTACACTGATCTAATATCTGGGTGATGTTAGCATTTACATAAAATAGAAAACATTTAGCAGTGACTCCAGGTGGTGGCAAGGGGATTGGGCCCATTCGTACAGCCTTTCTGGGCACAAACGTGTATTTTCGTCTCTTACTGTGATTGTGGTATGTCGGATGTATGAAAGGTCAATAGGAACAAAAAGCACTTTAAAATCTACTTGACAGCATTGCCATCTCATCCCAGTGTATCTTTACTGCACCTGGTTCTAAAGATGTATGAAATGCAGTCACAATCTAAGAAAAATACTCCACATTAACAATATCAACATCTGCACTCAAATATTGGAAAATATATGTAAGGCAATGACATCCCTATGTAAAAAGCACAGATTTACAACACTAACAGGCGCTTATAACACTTAAGAAAGAACACCACCCAGTTTAAGAAACATTTTAGAATACATCACTTTACTTTAAGAGACAGCTGTGAGAATATTTTTGCTTCTTTCAGAAGAAGTTCACTTAATCATTACAAAGCTAGCACAGAACTTAGCTGTGAAAGTGCTGTTAACTCTCGGATTAGTTTATTAGCTAAACATTCTTCATTATAAATGCCACAATAAGGCAGACAAAATCAGTTAGAACTCGGTTGAATAGACTCATGGGTTTTTACAGTCTGGCCTTTTGTGGTTTGGTATACGCAATCATTAGATTTACATTACATTAGATTTACTAATGAAGCGTTAGCATAATCTTAAAGCATAACTTACAGTATATTGGGCATTTTAAGCCAGAACACTGATAATTACTCTTCTCTACTTATGTTTGTTTAACAGAAACAAACATAAGTGAGTCCTCTAGCTAGAGTGACACAAGTGATTGATACAGATTGTCTTGTCTTCCAGTAAGTAATCTTTTACACAAATTTACCATATGTTTTAGGGTTATTAACCCCCCCAAAATGCTACCAGAAAAGTTGTTTAACCCCATGAAGTCATCATCAGTGATGATGCCGACTCAACCCAAGACATGTAAATAGATGCTTGTACCGTGATTGCTGAGACTTAGGGGAACAATTAATAAAAAACAAACAATAAAAAACATCATACTTTCATAGTATTAACTGAAAGCCATCACTGATGATAAGAAAACCATGATATTGTTAATTAACCTTACATACTATGCGTATTTCTAAAGCCAAATAAAACCTTCTTCTTACAAATTAGTCGACCTAATGTTTCCTTATCTTAGAGCTTTCTGTATAGATGAAGTTACCAGTTTAATAACTTGAAAAATTGTTCATAAGCTACTTTTTAACTTTTAGATTAGAGTTTTTACATTTATTCTGTTATTGTAACTCACAGAGTTTTGTTTAAGCAGTTAGTTCTTTTACTGCAAGTCTTACACAGTAGTTTAATGTAGATCTAGCTGCACACACAAAAAAATCTAAAATAGTCTTTGATTTGAAGGAGATCTGATTCTGCTAACATCATGACTCCATAGCCCACATCAATCTAAAGAATATATGCCTTCTTAATCTGAGTGGTGTCATCTTTTAAGACACAGTATATAAGGCTTAGACTTTGGTAAAAACTAACGAGAATCCTCTGCTTACACATTTATATTAACTCTAACAACCAGCCAAATGCACGCATCATTCTACTCAATATTGGTCATAAAATATAAAGCTTGTAAATACCAGGTTTGATGAACGGGGGCAACAACACCCTATTCTTGTGACTCCGTTACTTGACGTACAAGATCGATGACTTGCGGTAAAATAGGAATTTTTTCCTCTGAGGCTGTGGTTGAAACAGATTTGCCATGTAGATTATTCAGCAAGCAAAGTGGTGATTGCATAATTTTATTGCCCTGTATTGTGGAAATATTGTGCTGTCCCTGGTTATAGAAACTGAAAATGTGCTGGTGCGTGGTCAAAGGATTCCATGAAACTTACAGTAGACTCATCTACCTGCCTAAATATTGACTCTTAAAATAATAAAAGGTTTTTGTCAAATACTTTTTTCTTTTTGAATTCCTTTCATGCATCTTACTCCTCTAACATGAAGTGTTTGAGGTTAATTGTCATTTTGATATTTTGCTGTAATGTCACAGTATCACGTAAATGACAACATGGACAAAAACACACCATATAGCACAAGCTTATAGAAAAGCATTGATGCGAAGATTAGAAAATGCACAACACTCCTGTTTTTAAAATAATAGTACAAATAAATTATATATGTGCAGGCACATGTGCTTAGATCAAAACGTGAATAAACATATCGTGTGCACTACCTTCAAGAGCATATCCTGTGTGAATTTATTTATTTATAAGACCAAGACTAGCAAAGTTCTGTATCTTTTCTAATCAAACTCAATGCAAACCAAAATTATAAAAAGTAATACATATATTGTATCCAAGCACTAATTCATTTATTTTTTTCTGTGCTATTGAGCACCACCAATGTCCAGAAACTATCAACAACATGAATTAGCCACACAATAACCCTTTGAGGTTCAAGCCATCATCGACTTGTCCTCCAACCCTGGGAGTTAGGGGACAAGCAAAAGTTTGGACAGTTTTTAGTTTGTTGTTGTTCCTTTGATAGCCAAGGTTGAGAGAACAATTTTTGAAAGAACAAAAATGGCATTCTGATAGTATAAATTTAGGGTGATCATTGATGATGGCTTAGACCTCAGAATACCGACCTTCTACATCCACCAAGCTGCTGACAATCTGTTTACTACTAAGATTATACCTAGGTTCACATCTACCCTTTAAATGGAATATTTCAAGACCCTATTTTGGGCAAATAGAGCTTTTATACCAGAATAAGAGAATTTATTTGAACTATAACATCAACTAAAATGGAATCTAACCCCAAGTGGTCAGCCTTTGACCCATCTAGGATTAGGGCTGGGGTTGGCTTGTCTTTCATCTACCATATATATATATATATATATATATATGTGTGTATGTGTATGTGTGTGTGTGTGTGTGCGTGTGTGTGGTTTTTTTTTTTGTCTATTCAGCATTTTGCTAAAACAAAACCCAAACCCAGCCCTAAATATTTACAGGTCATTATTTTGCATTTCTTAAATGGGGCTATATATATATGAGAATGAATGGGGCCCAGATAGTGTAAGAACATCACAGACTGATGCTTTGCGGTTTTCAAAGGATTTTTTACATTAACAAAACAACGCAGGACTCCTCTCAGGTTTCCTTCTTCAAAGACTAAACTATTAAGATACAGCATTTCACTGGAAAGACTCTACATGTTGTCATAGAAGATTCATTTCTATTTATGTTTTAGTATCCCTTTTGAGCAGACTTTAGCTGAAACAGACGGCACTCGGTATTAAAGTCATTACAAAAAAGCCAAAAAGCGTTGAATGTGGATATGATATAAACAACAGCTCGTCAGGCAGTGATGGCAGGTTCCATACAGTAAAAGGACACTAATATTTAGGACCAAAGTTCCAGAAGAGTTAAGCTAGATATTTATATTTTTGCTGCTAAGCTTGACTTGTCATATAGCAAACTATAATAGATGTTCATCACAACATTATTCTCAATATTCTGTAAATTTCTAATCTAGGTTTTCTGTTCAAAGTAATCATTACAAAGCTTGATAGATTGTTCAGAAGACTGACAAAGGGCTGTTGGATAGTATTTGATTTCCTTAAATGTGAGTACCAAGTAAAGATTATAATGGAGTCAAGACACATAAACAATAAATGGTGGCCACAGTTTCCCATATAAAAACGTAAATCATCAACATTGACACTGCAGTGTGCAAGAAATACGATCTAGTATACTGGTAACATTCCACTGTTTATTACTGGCCTACTGTGTTCAACATTTTTTTTCCCCCTTTTTATTTTTATTTTGGGTTTTTTTTGCTTTTTTAAGAAAATTTGTCATTAAAAATCTTTCTATAGTATATTTGTTTTCTTAGAAAATATAGAAAAGAGTAATTTACAGCTATATTACAAATGAAATATCCTCTGGCTTTTGTTCTGAAACAAGTATGACGCATTTTGTTCTTTTTCAGCACATGGTGTTACAGGGTATGCATCCAAACAACAAACATAAGTCACTACAGCGTAGCAAAATAATAGAAAAAAGAAAAAATACATAGTCTTCATAGAGAGAAATTAAATACATGCATACATACAATACAGTGCCATGCAAACACAGTCCAGTCTGGGAAGTAAAGTGTTTAGGATTTGCATTTCTTTCCCATTTCATTTGCATTTCTGTCAACGTTTCATGCTTTCTTGCTATACATACACACCATGGCTTTTACATAAGACTGCAGCTGCTGCAGTGGGTAGCTTGTGTAAAACTCATCATTTCTTAGTACGGCCTGGTTGATGGAAGTGAAACTACACCAATTTTCAAATAGCAGAAATTTTAAATAATCCATTCATGGTAAAGTAATACAGGCTGAAGTCTCCTTTCCACAATTGTCTATCATTCGTTCACTGATTTACACATGAAGTCATTTTAATAGCGTTTTTGAGAATGAGCCATTCATCACACCGATGTATGCACTCATTTCGCGAACATATACACATATTTCACACTGACATTTGGTCCAAATGAACATTTTACCTCCCCACCCCCCAAGCTGCCCGATTATTTTCCCTGTGTGAGTCACTTTCTTGATGGCAGCACAAAGGAATGAAACAGCAGTGTCCCCTCAATGACAGCCCTGTAAGGAGCAGCTAGTCCCCTAAGAAGGTATTGACTGGCCTTTAATCAGTTACATCTGCTCACATATGGGGTCTCTCTATCACATGCCACCAGCTAAGACTTGCCTGCCAGAGGTCAGAGTGCGATTTATATCTTTGAGGGCAGCTGACCTTGGGTGTGTTTGTTTGGGGGCTGCAAAAGAGATCCTTATCTGGCCTTGACAGACATAGATAATTCTGTTTACCTTCTGGGGGAGACGGGAGCCATTTTTGCACTTCAAAAAGTGAATTTTGAAAAGGGTATTTGCAGAGGACAACTCAAATTTTTGATGGAATGTTATTTTGAAGGACTAGAGCCAAATGCACTGATACTATATTGACTAGACCAGCTTCAACCCTGCAGGTGGCAGTAATGGTCTACACCCTCACTTTTACAGTGTTGTTGTCACTTCCCATGCTAACTGTTGCCCGCTACTTTCTGTAAACTTGATGGAATAACTCATGAACGATTTCTTTAACTTGACCTCTGAATAACTCTTGCTTTCCTGATTTCTGTTTTCCTACTTGTGCAACAACAGCTAGATTCTTTTGTCTTCTTTTCACACTGACACTACACTTTACAAATAGCCTGTGCTATAATTCGCATCACAACCTGGGCAACATCAACAAGCAATCCTTTAAATAAGCTCAAATAACTCGTGACTTCATGTAAATGTTCAATCTTGCCAAGACTTTTTTTCTGTACACTGCTTGGCACCACCGCTGTACTGACTCATACTCAGACCTTCCAATTTCAGTAACAGTAAGCTTTTGGGGACATTCACACACTTTTTTTGGGGAACATTTTCTGGTAGGAAGTTCAACGTTTCAAGCCACGGAAACTCTTTACTTTTGGTTTTGCTGCTTGGGTTCAAAAGCAGTTTAGGATTTAGTTAAGTCATACTCTAAGAATCAGGCTTGCTACCTTCTCAAACACTGCTGCATGACTTTCACTTATCACTTCCTCTTTAAATGCTGCAGCCCACTGCAGTGCCTTCTACCGTTGCAAGACCTGATACAACTTCTGAATTAAAGCAGAAATATTTGCTTCCCGCTTATATAAACCTTGACACTTCTAATCACACACTGCAATGTGCAAAATAATTCTTCATAATGGACACAGTGTATGCCATCTGCCCAGTTCAGCTGTTCGGTTATTTATAATGATACAGAAAAGCATGCAGTGTGCTTTCAGCCCACTGTTTCTCTCTTTCCACACAATTTGGCTTTGTTTCTTTTTACCTTTATCAAGGTGTGAGGAGTAATGTGTGTGCACAGTCGTTGTTTGCACAGTTTTAATTTGTACACTCTTTATCGCTCTAGCTGCTTTTGCCAACTTGTTTGAGTGTCCTTGGCTTAACAGACTGCTATGATCCTCACTCATTTTGAGAAGAGGGCTGCAGGAGACAAACACAGAATTGCTAATATTTAAATGGAATAACATACTATGTGTTCAGGATTTACTTACAGATTGAGCAAGCATGTGTTCTGACAACTAACTTGTTTCTATATACCAAAGAGTTGGAAAAGAGCCTTAGAACCATGAACGTGTTGCAGTTTGTGCAAATGAGATACACTGTCCAGACTGAAGGACTACACAACTGACCAGTAGGGCTGCACTTGATTCTGGCCAGCTTAGCTGCTATTGGCTAGGAGTGATGACCTCTCACTCCTCAGGGGTCATGTCATATTCCCCTGCACCTCAAGAGGTACCCCAGCATCCAGCACTACCATTGACTGCTATCCTTACAAACTGTTCAGACGTTCGTCACGTGATCCGGATTCTCCCTGACTTCAATGCACTCTATCTCCTCCCTTTCCCTTTCCCTTTCTCTTTCCCGCTCCCTCTCCCTCTCCCGCTCTTTCCGCTTGGCCCGTTTCTTTTTCTTGTGCCTCTTTTTGGACGGTGGAAAGAAGGTCAGGAAGACAGGCAAAATGACAAAGCAGTGCAGCACAGTGCAGCCCGCGGTGAGGAGGGAGCACTTGAACAGTGTGTAGGTCAGATTGGAAGGCACAAACACCAGGGGCATGATCCCAATCACAAAGCAGGATGTGTTCTGCAGGATGGCAGCCCCGTGCTCCTCCAGTGCCAACTTGATGCACTGCGTCCTAGTGTGCTCGGTTGCCAGCACAAAAGTGTACAGGTGTGGTGCACAGTGATCCATGGCGAAGTTAAGGGTATAAATAAGGCACAGGATTGAGATGCTGTCCATGCCGACATTCCAAAGAGTCATCAAACCCAAGACACCCAGCTCCACGGATGTAACTGTGAGGATGAGCCAAAAGTTTCCCAATGGGTTGATGACCAGGAAGAAAGTGAGGATGAGGATGGTGAGTACGCTGAAGCCTGAGGTCAGAATTGGGGAGATGACAGAGGAGCTGTACCGGTCCATGAACACAAACGTTGGATTGAAGGCAATGAATTTGATGCTGTTGATCAGCATCAAGGGCCGAAGCTTTTCCAAAAGCTCCACCACCTCCTCACGTTTCTTCTCAGTGGTCCGTGCTACCAAGTACATCCTTGAAGCAATGATGTCGTATTCATCAGTCTCGCTGTTCTTGGAAAATATGATGTCTTCTGTGAAGTGCTGGTACTCTGGGCTGCGCAAGAAGGAACCTTTAAGGATGGTGATGAAGTCGTTCTTAGTTGACGCACTCACATTCACTACCCGCAGGTAGTGGAAAAAGTTGTCCATCCAGGAGATCTTGTTGAAACCGTGACTCAAAGTCTTCAAGTGCTCCTGCACTGTGGAGTTCCAGTACTCAATGGGTTCATAAATATAAAATCCAATCACTGGACTGTAGTTACTAAAGTACTTCTGCTGGGTCAGAGCGTACGAAACACTTGGAGAGTTACTCGCCAACAGGTTCACAATATTTGATCCATCACTGATTTGTAAACATCCCATGAATGAGAAAGAAGCATAAATAAGATAGAGAATGACCACAAATGGTTTGACATAGGTGTTGGTAATCCATTCTGTGTAGTGCTCTCGCAGGAAGTGTTGGATGAAGTGATTCTGGTATGGTACACTGTCATGGTGTGTGGACAGGTCATGGCCATCGCTCATCATGGTTTTAAACCATGTGGGCTGGCGGTCCAGGTACTCCACTGAGGGGATTTTACAGCAGAAAACACTGTGGTAGCGGTTCTGCTCAAGCTGTCCGGCAAACACCAGGCAGGAGCCATAGAAAGAGAAAACATAGAAGTAGTTGACCAAGATGGCCACACACATGCTCTGGCAGAAGATTTTCACTGACTCGATGTTAGTAAAAGGGCTAGCTCCCATGCCAAAGGTTATGATGTAGAGTGAGCTGGTCATAGTATAGCACACCATCACGTCGGCAAATGCGTCTGCAACTCGCTCTTTGAAGGGGAGGTTTTCCCTGGTTCTCCTCCAGCCCGCCAGCAGCTCAAACACCCCTTTGGTTCCATGACCTAGAAGCAAGAAAGAGAAATTTGTAAATTGTAATATGTGCATGCTACCAGAGGCAGGATACGACCGCTCTATTTGCATTATATAAAGATTTTAGAAGTACCGTTATTTTTAAGCAATGGGGTTAATTTAATGGTGTAATTTCTGTGTGATCGAAAAACAACAAACCCACAACAAAAATTTAACTTGAAGAACTAAAAATATTACAGAAATAATACATACACAGAAATTATTATATCAAATTGAGTTTATTTATTTATCTGTGTTTCTGTGAAACCTTGACAGCAGGTAAAATTTGTGACAGATTAAGAGCTTTTGAAAGTATTCATTAATATTTTCCATTTGCAGAAGTTCTGTTTGATGTGAACCAAAGAACCAAAGAATAATCCAACCAAGGTGACCTTGAAAATTCTCACAATGTACTGGTACTTCTAGCATGGGACTTGTTGAATGTTCACGTATGTGTTTTTTCCCAACAACCATCAATGCAAAATCCAACTTTATAGATAAAAAGATAAACAAAGAAAAAAAAACCAGTTATTGCAATCATTGGTAATTTTGTCACACACAAAACCTATATATTGAAGCATCTGCTTTGGATGTGATGACTTTACAGAATATTCACAAAGCTTTTATTTAAACCTTTTCAGACACTAAATCGGGGGTCTAGGATGGAAGGACTTTAAATCTTTGAAATCTTTAAATATGCAACGAGGGACTCGGGTGTAAACATGGTTATATACACATGTATTGGACAGAAGTCTGCAGTTGTCATCGTTTTTCCGTATTTCTACCTTAAACATAAAAAAATACTAAAAAATAAATACATAATGCTCTTCTTGTGGCCTGCAAGCCTTGTCATTTTTGGCAATGACAATGTAGATGCTGTATTTCAAAGCGTTAGAGGGCATGAAGCTCTCTTGGCTGAATCATGAATACAAATAATGAGCATTTTTATGTCTGCTATAATAAAAAAATGTCAAATGTCAGTGTTTGAAAAAGCCAAATAAGAGCAATTAACTATAATCCCTAAACTCGTTATTAAAATAATGTACAGGCGCCAGCCTTCGAATAGATGCACCTATGGTATCAATTTGAAAACCCTGTGTCGCCTCCTTTTTCGAAAACCTCAGAAAACCTCAAAGTCGAGATTTTTAGTAGATGCACCTATTGTATCAATTTCAAATTCCTACGTCACCTCATCATGAAATGACGCAGGATTACATACACAAACTTGGGTGTCCACGCCGCCCTCATGAGAGAGAGAGACACCATTATTATTAGTACACTCTTATTTTTAAAATTTTAAAACTGCTGAGAAGTCTCATCATGACAAACCAGATTAAAAGTTCAAATTCAAATCTGAACATGGTGATGGCTTTTCCCTCTCTCTTCATTTATGAAATAGAGTTTTACACCATCCTCTTTACCATGCATCACTAAACAGCATCCACATATGTCTGCAGCAGGCCCATTCATGTGAGTCAAATCTGTGGGATTTTCACCAGTCAAAAATACAGCCATGAATGCACAACCTTCAAAGGCATAAGAAAAGCCACAGTGCAAAACCTCCCACACTGGAACACCCCCACCCACGCATGCTGTTCATTTATTTGTAAGATGCCCGAGCTGGAATGCTACAAGCAAATGTGTTATGAATTTCTGAACACAAGAATCAACTTAATGTTCTTCCAGCAAGTAAATATCTCAGCACACTGCATTTAGCCTATTTGTACATTTCTGTGCCAACATTGGGATTAAAATGTTCCTCTCAAATGTAGCAGGTGGATATAGAAGTAAGAAAGATTGCCACCCTTGACAGCATTATAAATTTTCCCTTGTTTGACACACAGAAAAAAAAAAGTTAATTAGCTATATAGGATTAGCCCTATGTAATGAGTCGGCTAGATGGCTCTTCCTGCTTTTAGTATTATTAAGCCGTACAGCAAGTCAATTAGTTAGTGTCAGCTGGTTTAGAGGTGGAGAGAGAAAGGAAATTTACTCCCTTGGTTTTTACAGCATTAAACTGAGGGAGTCCACATGTGTTACCCTTCACCAGTTACCAAATAGGATGTTAAGTACTGTGTCATTTTCTAGACATGATTGGAAAAGCTCTGGGATTCATTACGGTGACTGATTGCTGGCAGGTGGAAGTGGATAAAAATAATGAGCCCATCTGGTAAAGCGTCCCTGGTTAGTAGCAGTACTAACATTGACAGAGAACATTTCTTACCAAGATATTTTCATGACTGCACAAATTTGCATTTTTGTTTGAATAATCTTTGCTGGTGGATCATTTTATTTTATCAGAAAAAAAAAAAAAAACAGAGAACAAAGCTGTCACGTGAGTAAGCGAGAGAGAATATGTAGAATGCGCTGTAAGTACCTAACAGTAAATTTACTGTCATTTAAAATTCGCCTGCTCAACGCACTGAGCTAAAGCGGCACCCCAGATTTTCCTTTTAACACTGTGTATAAAATGTAGAATCATCTGTTCAATCTAATGTCAATTCCAATGTACATTAGACAAATATGATTAAACCTTTATTTCCAAATCAGTTTCAGTCCCTTTTTAAAAAAAATCTTATGCTAAACCAACATGGTCAGACACCAGCAGCTGTCTGCTTGAAATAACAGTCTAAAAAGCATGTGGTGTTCTGATGTAGTGCACACTGGTAAGACTCTTCAAACAGTTCAGATTTAAGAAGCATTAAGACAGTAAGTTTGGCAGTGTTATGATCAAGGCTGCTTTCTATTAAGAGTATAATTCATTTTATCACTGACAAACACTTGGGAGGCTTCACACCTGTCTTGTCTCTCTGTGAAAATGCCTTTGTCTTTGAAAGCTTGTGCCGCTCCAATGTGAGAAGAATCCCAATTAGAAGGTAGAAATGATGTAGCAGAGTGCATGGAAAGATCAAAAACAGTGACATGCTCGCTGAGGTAATGGGTGTTCACAGCCATGTCAAACCAAGTCAGATGCTTCATGTGGCGTGAACAGGGATGTACTGGTTTCACCTGAAAACTGCCTTGTCCATTGAAATCGTACATCTCCAAGCTTATCAATTCTTCTCATAAATGTTCTTATAACAGTAGCACAGCGCAAAACTATGATGTCAAATTCATGACATTCGACTTTGAACATCTGGGTCGAATGCAAGCCTTTTATCTACTCTTTTTCTACGCAGTTGAATTGATGAATAGCTCTGAAGACCTGCTTTTTTAACACAACAAAATTGATCAGGATTTATTGAGGAACTCGTAAAACTCCTAGCATCTACTGGCTCAGCAGAGACTTGTGTTGGGTTGAGGCCTTTAAAAAAAAAAAAAAAGTATTTTTCCGACTCACGTTTTCCGTAATTTCATGTGACAAATTTGCAGCATTTATTTTCTTGATTTTCCTGATTTTGCAAGCAAATAAACAGATCTGAACAATCAGACCCCCTTCATTTGGCAACAAGTGTGCTCATAGCTCAATACAATACAATAAAATAATCCTTTTTTACCTCAGACACACCGCTAAACGCTGCTCGGGGTCAATAATTTCTCTGCCTCATCAGATGTGGTCCCAACTCTGCCAAGAAGAGCTCAAACTGCTCAACTGACATTATGAAATATCTCGAAAAGCAGCTTCAGCTCCTGGATCAAACCATAACATTTCCCTGCTGGTGGCTTCTGTTATAAATATGATGAACTGTGGTTTTCCTTTTCTTTCCTTTTCCTTTTTCTGTTTAGAAACATCAGGACCAGCTAATCATTGCTTTATGGTGACTCCATTTTTTTCATAGTGCATGTTTTGAGAATGTATTCTTTGCAAAATGCTGTGTATATACTTTACATGACAAGTTTTCATTTCAAAAATTCAAAATTTCATGTCATTTTTTCTGCAGTGTGCTCAGTGTCTAAAGGCCTCTAAAGTTGGTTTTTGTTATAGCCACATGCCAGCAAGACTCATTTACAAAGTAGAAGATGCTACATTTCAAATCTGTTTTTTTGTATGCATGTGTGCTGTTGTTTCTTTTGTTTTGTTTCTAAAAGTAAAACTACAATAATGGGGAAAATGTACTCTTTTAATGGTTCTTTAATTGTGATTCCTCAGTGAGACTCTTCACCATGTCAAACCATATTATGCCTCCATTCCCTCAATAAATTCTATCAGTCTCGATGGTGACTATTCTAGAAATTTCCCATTTGCTTTCTCAAAAACATCAGTTTAGGGTTTGGACCTAGGGTTGAGGTTGTCACCACTGATGACTTAGACCTCAGAGAGTTAAAAAATAAAACGAAACAAAAAAGCTCTACAAAGTCTTGAGAATCAGTGGGGGGAAAAGTAATGACTCTAACTGATTTGCATAAAGCAATATTCACACTATCACTACATTCCCTTTTGCTTCTCTCTCTTTTTGTTTAGGGTTTGGAGCTATAGCTATAGGATTGGGTTTGTCATCGCTCATCCAATTTAATGAACAACAAGCCAATGTCTTTGGACTATGAGAGAAAATCCAAGATACCATTCAGTAAACGTCCCCAGCCAACCACTGTTCTCAAACTCCAAACTTTCTTTTTTGTGGTTAGAGATCTTCTATGAGTAGACAGCGGGGGGAATTTATTCAATGAGTGTAGACGCAGGAGGGAGAAGAGCACGTGGCTGGAAGCATGACTGTCGCTCAATGCTAATCATCTTTGAAGGAAACTGACAATTCTCTCAGTCTCGATGGTGAATTATGCAAAATTGAACGTCCAAATTTTAATGTGTGCTTCCCTGCTAATACAAATGGATGTCAAAGGCTGATTGGTGAGAGGTAACACATCAGCAGAGGAACACAGGGTCCGGGTGCATTACTGTGATGTCCTCTACACAATAACTCCGTGACTCCCATCTTTTTACAGCCATGACTGCAAGTCTGCAGAAAAGACCACACTCTCATTTTCTGTTTGCTCTCACCATCTTCACCCACACACAAAGACACCCACACACAGATGCACTACAGAACAAGCACACCAAACAGAAATGGCAAATAAAGTGAGTCTGGCTTTTTTCATCTTCCTTTTTTCTCCGAGTCTGCAGGTGGTTTAACATACGTTTGGTAACTACAGTGTGGAACTTCAGTACTTGGTTCTCGTGCAGTATCTGAACAGCTAAGTATACTGATTGAGGGTGGACAATAACAGCTTGTTAGGACCAATTTAAACCAGCAAATGCATTTAACTTTTGGAGTTCTAAATGATTAAAGGTGGTAACCCTAACCCCAACTGTTCCCTATATGACCCTATATTATGAAATAGAGCATAATGGACGCCTTTGGAAAAAATGTGAATTGTTTTTAGTCAATTAGTGTGATTATTTTCCTGTTCCTAACTGGAAAGACTTGGAGAAACAATGTATTAAAATCAAAATTTAAATATTTGGATTTCCTAGGGTTAGGGTTACGGCTGGGGTGGTCACTGATGACAGCTTAGACCTTTGGGGTAGTGGGGTTACCAAGGAGGTTAATCCTAGATCCCTTGTTAGTTTATATCTACCTAGATGCATTTTTTTTATGGGGAAACAGACAGCAACAAGAAGCACTCATAAAGAAAGCTCACTCTCTGGGCAGTTTTAAAGGAATAGTATTGTGTTTTGTAAATATTCATTTTGTTTTCTCAGATTTCAAATGTGAAAATATCACAGGCCGAGGGGGGCGGTGTCAGGCCGAGGTGGCGGTGTGGCAGCAATTTTTCACACCAGCCTATCAATCAACCAAAGACCAAGACAGACTT
The DNA here is from genome assembly GCA_015106755.1 of Etia nguti. Lineage (NCBI taxonomy): Eukaryota > Metazoa > Chordata > Actinopteri > Cichliformes > Cichlidae > Etia > Etia nguti. The sequence goes on from VUQG01019023.1 coordinate 117,415, forward strand.
TTAATTCATTTAAAAGCCTGATGCTTAGCCTTGTCCACCCCAGCTGTAAAACTCAAAAACCAGTCTTATTTGTGATCATCTATCGTCCACCTGGGCCTTACACAGAGTTTCTGTCTGATTTCTCAGACTTTTTATCTGATTTAGTGCTCAGTTCAGATAAAATAATTATTGTGGGTGATTTTAACATTCATGTAGATGCTAAAAATGACAGCCTCAACACGGCATTTAATCTGTTATTAGACTCAACTGGCTTCTCTCAAAATGTAAAAGAACCCACCCACCACTTTAATCACACTCTAGATCTTGTTTTAACATATGGCATAGAAACTGAACATTTAACAGTGTTTCCTGAAAACCCTCTCTTGTCTGATTCATTTCCTGATAACATTTACA
>VUQG01019024.1:0-39506 GCA_015106755.1 Etia nguti
TATTTTTGTATAGTTTTGCTTTGGTTCCTTAGTGAGGTGACATCCTTGTTATGGGCAAGATTTGAAGAAATAACTTCAGCTCCATGTGACACCAACAGAGTACAGGCTGTGAAAAAGCCTTGACTAAAATTAAAAAAGAAACAGGGATATAATTTGTGATAAATAAACTATACATTTACCTGATTACAGAGTCAGGTACAGCTTTTAAGGGGAATTCAAAAAAACATTACAGTTTCACATGATACAGCAGCTGCCACGTGGTACGAGAAAACAAAGACCAAAACAGCATTCAGCGTTATTTACTGTTCAACAGCACAGAGTTCATGAAGTAGTCAAGTTCCTGTGGCTTTATGTTGACTCAGACGCCAATATGTTTTGTATGTATTTACCTATAAAGCTGAAGCTGGTTAACAATGGCACTACATGGCTCAATCAGGTAATTTTGTTTCTACTTTGAGCGATAACCGCTCCATGATGTCATGGAAAACTGGAACTGAGTTCTTCAGAGGGGTGTACACCCCTACAGGGCAGCTGTACTTCCTTAGAGCAGTTCTGCAAGTGACCAGTTTCTCAGCACACACAGGCAGACACACACAAAGATACACATGGCTGCTGTCAAATTAGGATTGGAGATGTGCTGTGATATATTTGATCTGTTTTAATTTTTGTAAAAGTTACTGGTGTATACGGACCGGAAAATATTATCTGATATGCGTGTAGCTGGAGGGATCAGAATTTCTCCAAGATTTTCATTTATTCCACTCATGAGTGTGTTTTTATTAACAAACTGATTTGTAGAGAAACAGTGCATGTTTCTCTACAGAAAAGCCCCCAGAGCAAGCAACTTCCTTATAGAAGTACTCTATGTGACCCCAGTGCGCCAATGCAGGCAAAACCCGTTTGAAGAAATAAGTGGGATCTCTCGCTCTCACGCACGCACACACACACACACACACGCACGCACGCGCTCGCTCGCCCAGCATCACATAAACACATATAAAGTAATTACCTCTAACTCTGAGTCCCTGGTGTAAAATAAATGTGAAGGGTCTTACCCGCGTGCATGGAGCAGGTGCACTGAGATCCTGTCAAACTCCCTGGTGCTCAGCCGTCCCTGCGGAGCACGGCAGCATATTAGCACGGGTCTCCTCGCAGTCTTCTCCCTCTCCGGATTGGCCCTCTCCGCTGGAGTATTCCCAGTCTGCGTGTCCCTCCGTACCCTCCTCCGCACTCCTCTTCTTCCTCTTGATGCAGCAGAGGCTCCAGTGAGTGAGTGAGTGTGTGGGTGTGTGTACGTGTGTGTGCGCTCTGTCCCTCTCAGAGTCCCCCTCAGCAGCAGCAGGAGCAGCACACTGAGCCGACCGGTCGTGGGAGTTGCCCTCTTTCGCTGTCCGAGCCTGAAAACGCAGCACGGAGAACCTTTGCCAGTTTCTCAGCTGTATGCGGTATTGATGGAGTTGCTGAGGGGATGCTAACACAGCATGAATTCTCACCGTTCTCTGCTCTCCTCCACCCACCCCTCCTCTCTCTTTCCTAAAAAACACACACACGCTCTGTTTGTGTGTGTGTGTGTGTGTGTGTGTGCGCGCGCGCGCGCCAGGCTTGCTATTCTGTTCAGACCCTTTCAGCCTCGCCTTCAAATGTCAAAGACCTGACTTGCCAGCTAAACCTGATCAAAGACTTAACTACCCTCCCCAATGCACTGCCTGGTCTGACTGCCCACCTATTGCTCTTGCTACTCCCGGTGCAGTGTGCTGCTTCCACGGAGCATCATTTGCTGTTAAAACTTACCAGTGTTTGGATTTATTGTGGTTACACTGAGCACCAGGGCACATAAAATAAACACCGAAGCCGCACTTGCTGTACGTGTGTGTGTGTGTGTGTGAATGCTGCACTTCTATCAGTGTGTGCAGTAGAGGGAGAAAGCCTGAAAGTACAGTTGTTGCAGTAAATCCTGGGTTCAGTGAGGGAGTAGCGTGGAGCAGGATTACAAAGGTATAGCCTACTAAGTCTTATAGCAATGAGCTCTGGAGATATTTCCATTCCTTATGCTCCCACTGTGGGAGAGACGGGTCAAGGTCATTCACCTGATAATCCTATGGAAATGATGATGACAGCAGTGACACGGAGTGATGATCAGCATGCAGCATCAAAACCTTTATGGTGTTTTCAGGATGCTAATGCTTTCACTTTAAAAAAAACAAAACAAGACAAAACAAAACATGATTATAAAAGAATAGAGACCAAATAAGATCATTTCCAGTCTCCACGTGGACTAATTTAATGTTTGACAGCTGACAGGTGCACACGCACTGCTCATGTTTGATGGAAAAAGCATATTTGAGTAAAAGCCAGGGTGGACCGTGTGGATATGCACAACAAGATGACCTATCAGACTCACCCAGTGTGCAGGGAAGGCCATCTGACATCACCGACACATCACTCAGTTTAATTGAATTGCCAGGGGTCACAGGGAGCTGCAGCATCCAAAAAGCCAGATCAAGAGAGCAGGGAGAAGTGAATGAATCATTCGTGGCTTATAAAACAAATGCTCTGCCAAAATATTAATGCCAGCAGTTATTAGGGGTAGATTTAACCTGTTAAGATTAGATTTAAATCTATCAGTAAGTAAATGCTTTATACGTACTTCACCCAGCCAATGAAACATCCATGTTTGACCCCCTTTTTTTGGTGAAATGCAAGAAACTGACAAGAATAAAACAAAGCAGTCTACATCAGTTCTGACAATAACAGCAACAGAGTACATTAAGCTCTAAAAGGAGCTGATGGCACCAAGCCCCCTCCCCACGAAATGAAATTCAACACAGAGGAGCTGCAGCACAAGAATGCAACCCCTGCTCATTTATTCACTCCTGCACAGCAGTGAGCACGCAGACTCTGCTCACAACTAATGTGGGAAATTTTCATTACCGACCCGAGTGCTGTTTACTCATTGTTCACTGTGGGGTGACCTTTAGTGTGTTTATTTTAGGTTTCTTTAAGTTTCTTCATGTTTCGGTTCAGCTGAATATCATTCTTCTAACTAAAATATACAAATAAAATTCATCTGAAATAAATCACCACAAGTGTAGCTGTAAATTACATGCATATTCACTTTTCTTCTTCCATGGAGCTTGAATGGATAGATAAATATCCTTATAGGTGCACTACATTTGGACAAGCTGTGCTGTCAGTAAAGGGAACTAAATGGTTGAATAGCCTACCAAAGGCAATAAAGGCGCGGTCCACATACCAGGCACTTAAGGTACATCTTAAACAGTAACTGATGCCAAACAATCAGTGACTTCTGTCTGATGAGCCGTTTATTTTTGTTATTGTTTATTAGAAAGTTTTATGTCACCTGCCCTGGGACTACAGATGTTAATGAGCAGATCTGCTACACTTTATATTTTTGGTATATTGATGCTCACTGGCAATAAAGAAAGCGTGTCCTAAAAGCATTACTGACCTTTAAATACTTTTAAAGCATCAGAAAAAATACTCACTTTATTGTAATGATTGCCTGTGGTCAGTGTTCCTAAACAAAACTATCCTAAATCGGTTTCATGGTGATAGTAGGTTCCTTTCTGGTGATTTGAAACTTTATGACATGCTTTTGTGTGCTTATTGCACACATCAGTCAATATTAAAACTAATGCATGAGTAATTCAACCAAAAAGTTATTTTAACTAGCTATTACCATACCATTAAGTGAGGTTCCAATAGAGTGCATGTTCTGCTAAATAAATTGTCCACCAATACTTTAATGAGAATAAAAACTACAGCAGTCATCTATTGTCTTTATTGTTTTAATAAAATGTGTCCAGTCGCACACAGTTGCTTCAGATTTTTTTCTTCTAAACAGACATCACATAAAAAGTTTGATTTCCAGTTTGAAATCCAGTAAAAAAAAAAATAGACCCCAAAAAACTTCAGTGCTTCTCGGTAGAACTACTGTAATCTTTTACAGGCTGTCATGCTTCCATATAACATACATTAACGCGCAGATATTACACATAAGAGAATATGCAAGTTATAAAACCTCCGTCTTTAGGTAGTGCCGTGTCTTTTGTTTCACCTGTGGGCTGTTTGGTACACTCGATGCCTGCTGGTCGTAGTCACCCATGCACACAGCTACAAAGAACAAAGTCCCTCCGATGACCAGTGCCAGGCCTCCAAACCATCCGGAGAACATCGCCTCCCCATACTCCCATCGTGGCATCACATCAGGAAAACCCTCGTCCCAGAAGTCCACCACGGTTGTGTAGGCCACCACAGACACAGGAGCCAAAGTAGTGAGCCCAGACACCCAGGACAGCACTCCACTAAAGATGAGGAGCCTTCTCTTCACACCAGGCGGCTCCATACACATCTCAACCCCCTCTAGACCTGGGAAAGCAGCCAATACAGCTGAAGCACCAGTACCAATAGACACTGACATGAGCACCCTGGAGATCTGTAGGTCCATTGGCAATCCCATGATGGAATCGTAGGCCTTACACTGAATTCCCACTTCCTCGGTGTAGAGGCAGGTGTGCCACAGCCCAGAGAACCAGTTCTCCACTTCATTGAGATCAGAGTTCATTGTTTTCCAATGTGGAAGGAAGGTGGTGATCAGAGATGTCACCAAACCTCCAACCGTCACAAAGAGTGCAGTCCTTTGCATCATTTTAGCTGTTAGAAAAACCATCTTCTGCCTTTGTGCAGTGAAGTCCGTGCTGTGATTCTGTGTCCAAATTTAAGTAACGGTAGGTAAGCCATCCAAGTGGCTCTGTAGCTCGTCCCACCTGCTGGACAGACCTGGACAGCCCACTTCTTACTTCTTTAAGAAAATGCACCTGATAAGTAGGAGATAATGTGGTACCACAGCATAACAACGGCCATACTGTTTGGTTTCAGTGTTCAATGTCATCCCAGAGAACAACGAACTCTGTATTTAAATGAAACCAGATATGAGCAGAGGGATTCTGGGCCGTGTGTGTGCACAAGTCAACTTGAATGAAACATGAGCAACCTGTGCATGAGGGGTGCATAAAAAAGGAAGACATGTTACTGTTTCGCATGACTGTGAAATTCAGTACAACTTTAAAAGTTTCAGCAAAATTAGGTGAAGTATGATCTTTCTTTTTTGATTATATATTATTTGTTTAAGATATTTATTTTGATGTGCTAAACTTCTCAAGTATCTGGACTGTGAATAGCACTTTGTGCTCACTGCAGCAGTACAAAAGTCCGAAAGAGTCCAGCACTTTGGGAATTCCTCTGTGGGTTGTTACAGATTCTGCAGTACAACTGCCAGCTTGTAGAAAACCAATATAATGCCTCTGCATTTAGGACAAACATTTTGTCTTAGTCGCATGAACAAAATTTACTATAGATGTTCATAAAATACAACATTTTTAAATTTTTATTGAACTCATACTGGGATTATTAAGGGTGACATCAGTACGTATATAAGAACCTGTAACACATCTCAAATTAATAATTAAAATTAAACCACTGAATTTAATTTAGATCACGTGAGTAAACCAAAATCGCTGCTGTGCAAAACCTTGCAGATTCAAAAGGAATTCATCCACTCAAACCAGAGAGCTTTGTCTGAACTTATCATGCATAGATCTGTGGAAACTGAGACCCCTGACGGACATGCTAATTTAATGAAAGGTCAAGGGCTGACCTTCAGCTTTTTCACACTGTTTTTAAGTTGCATCGGCTTTAGCTTGTGACAATAGTCTGAATTTTAGATTAGCACCAGTATTCAAGGCCAATAAAAGTGTCTTTGAATATTTCACTTTAAACATCAGCTGTTTAGAATTCCTACAACTTTGAGGCATCCACTTCTCATCTAAGCAGCAATGATGGCTTGTTTACTGAGTAGGCCATATGCTGCTGGACTCGATGAGGACTGCTGCCTGAACCAACCCACTTTAACCCCAAACACTAAAGACAGCAAAACAACCTTACCGCTGATCCAGTCTAGTATGGTCCGTGCATAAAGCCAGTGAGGAAGGCCAGTGCTGTAGATTTAGCCAAAGCTGGCATAATGGAGTTATCAGCTCTTTGCACAGATGGCTGTAGGACTTAAAAGCAGGTTAAAAGTTAGGTTTGGGCTCAAGAATAAAGTCGTCTGTTAGAGAGCCGATTCCTTTGTGTTTATTGATTAACTGACAAAATGGTTGTGCAGAAACTTCAATAACACTGGTATACTGGCGAATCAGAGCACAGACACTCAGAACACATGACTCATTCTGTATGAGATTTATTAAGGCTTCGAGTGCATGATAACAGAATAATGTCACTAAATACTCAGTTCAGTATTGTATGGTTACACAGATTTTGTTAATAATGGTAAGAATTATCACAAAGACATGTGCCAGTAACAGTACCTATCACAGAGATATATTATGATTATTTTCATATTATTTGGATTCTTTACCACAAGACATATGTAAATAATAGAAACTTAAATGAATAGAGATTTAGATAAATAACCAATTTGACTTTAATGGATGTGATGTTTTATTGAGATGATACATCTGGTGAGATTTAATCCATTTCTATTGTCACAACTATGAAATGTTACAGTAAGCTGTATATTTATCAAAAAAATGCAAAAGCAACAGTGAGCAGAATAATTTCTTTGCAAAAAAGGTCTGTCTGTACAAAATAAATAAAAGCAGAGTTATACATGAAAAGATCATTTTACACTATTTAACAATTCTAGGTACAATCTGGTTCCTTAACTGATTTCATTCCTCGCTGAGATGCAGAGGGACAAACAACAACAAAAACAACAACAACAACTTGATACAGTGTGGATAAAAGGCATCAGTTGCATGGAGTATGACACATGCAAGGAATGATTAGGTGGAGCAAGGATGTATGGCTTCTGCAAGAGTAGAAAAGAACCGTCCTAAATATCGGAGCACATCTCGGCACACTGTTTGTCTGATATGTGTGTGGCTAGCGACTCAATGATGTCCAACAACAGCAGCTGGCTGAGAGACCGCAGGTTGGGGAGCTTGGATACCTTTGGGAGGGGAGGAGAACAAAAAAAAAAAATGAAAAAAAGAACAGCAAATTAAGATAAGACAATGAGTCAAAAATGGGGAATAAGCAGCACTTGATTGCTCATGCACAACAAAATGAAGATAAAAGATAAAAAGAAGATAAAAGCTTAACAGAAATACAGCAGAGCTAACACTCCAGTGAAGTAAAGTGAAAATTGAGTGCTTCTTTGATTCTTTGGATAACAAACAATAATCAGAGCGACACCTCATCGCAATGTGATGAGGTGCTTGTACAGCCGGCCAGCCTGTAAACAGTCTCCTCTTCACGCAGAAGATAGAGGATGATCCACTAAGAGGCCAAAGGTGTTAGTCTCCCGCAAAGAAGACGGGACTAGAGGGTTAGCTCAGCTGCAGTGAGTGGGCAGCAAACCCCCAGGGCTTCGGATACAAGCCCACCCACCTTGATGAACTGGTGGACAATAATGTGGAGACAGTGCTTCTTCATGTCCAGAGCCTGGGTCTTATCAGCTGCCTCAAGAATCTGAGGGAGGATAGCGAGAGAGAAGTGAGTGAAGAAATGATTTATTCTGTACAAAAGTAAGGGAACGCATTGTCCAATTAGGTCACTGCTCCCCCTGGGCGAAAGCACAATACCTGCAAGACATTCTCCACAGTGACGTTCATCTCGAGATTCTGCTTGCAGTAAGCCTGCAGCCTGTTGTTAGAAAACCCATAGTAATATGGTGCAGCAAACAGATAGCTGTTAACCCAGGGTCAAGGATGTAAACTACATTTACTGCCATGAAACTCACTTTAACCAAAAAGTAAGGCTGCTTCGACAACCCATGTGGTTAAATTTTCAAAAATGCTTCAGTGTGAATTAGAAACTCACTAAATGAAACCGTGCAAATTTAAAAACTCCCTAACAGAAACATTTAAGGCCTTATTTTGTTTCTGGAACCAACTCATTTATGAATTATTTCATTGTGTCCCTGATCTTACCTACTTATAAACCATTTATAAACATTAACCGAGACTAATTCTTAACTTAAACGTCACCATTTTCTAAATTACCGATAAAAAGTTCACACCTTTTTTAAAAAAAAATAAAAATCTTATGTTAAATGTTGAGTTCTTTTGTGACGAGCCAGCAGTTTTACTGTTAGTGATACAAACTGTACTCGATACAAATGTCTCTGTAGGAATATGTCGTTTTTTTAAGGATCTGAACAGAAGAAAAGATATTGAGGTCTGTTTGTTGACAGAAATTATGTCTCATTTCACAGGCTATCTTTGCCTTCAATTAAGTTACTCATTTCATTTTTATTTAAATTTGCAGAAATGTTAAAGTTAAAAAAAAATAATTAAAAAAACCCAAAAAACTGCAACTGAAAAGGATACAGGGAATCCTCTGGAGGCATGTTCACGTCACCATAGTAGATATAACGCAGCATCGACTCAAAGGCCTGCTTACTCGGAACCATCTCACCGATGGATATATTTACCTGACCGTCCACGGGCATGAAGGAGCGGAACATTGCTTCAAAGTAACTGAGGAGTAACAGTATAAAAAGGATAAGTCACATCATTAAGCTGAAATGTACCATGACCAGCTGTGATACAACATCAAGCCATTACAGAAAGCAATCAAATCTAAGAGTCAACTATCGCCACAGGAGGATAAAATCCACATTAAATCAAATTCAGCTTAAGTAAGGTACCAAAAATACAAAACAAAGACAAAACAACCCATCCATAAAATCTACGCTGATCTACCTGGATCGAGCTGCCAGTATGGCTTTGTGCGCAGGTCGTGGGTGACCATCTAACAGCAGAATAATGTCACAAAACTCAAAGCCGCTTCCCTCCAGGTAGGCCTTCATGTCCTGCACCAGGGAGGTCCCGATGTCCACAGGCTGGTCAGAGTACACCCTAGGAGGAGGATGCTGCTTTCGTCGCACAATCTCCACTATCAGGGGGGTGGAGAGATGCTCGAACTCTTTTGTCATGATAACCTGGTTAAAGTGTGACTCCTTAACCACAAAATTAAGGCAATGTTCCTGAAGAAAGAGAAAAAAAGATGTTGGTATTAGTGCCATATTAACACATCCTTTTCCTGTCCTAGGCATCTCTGATCTTAAAGAGTGACTCAGTACCAAGCTGGCTCTGACTGACAACCTTTGCTACTGTAAACTGAGAGATTTTAGGGTAAACCAGTGGCTCTCACACTTTAGAAATCACAAAAATGTTCACGCCCAAAATATCATAAGTTTTAAACAATCAGGAACAAAAAAATTCTGAGTTTTAATGAAACAAATGCTAGCAGGACAGCATGTGTAAACTCTTGTTTGCTTATTTTCCAGTCTAAAGTCATATTCATTTATATGGCCTCACTCCATGTTTTTACCCTGGTCCATGTTCCAGCCCAAAAGTTTGAATATCAGTGAAATTAAGAAACTTCAACTGCTAGAGGTCAGTATAAGATGCTTTTTAGCTGTTAACATTTCATCTGGATGTACCTTGAGCTGGTCGAGCTGCAGTTTGTTGGCATTTTCGCAGACACTGAGAACATTCTGCAGGTCGACTGATGCTTCAATGTACTGCACACAGAGCTGCTCCAGCCGGGAAAGCTTAAAGCTAAGGGCCAGTTTGTACACATCCATAATCAGGAGAACATCCTGGACATGACCTGTGAAGACAGATACACACAAGAATAAAAATTTTCTCTTTGGCAGCAAGACTGGCAACGACCAAACGTGAGAAGCATGAGCAGAGTGGTACCTCTGCGAGGGTACTGGATCTTGTCTGTGTAGAGAAACTGCATTAAGACTTCAAAAGGCTGAGCCTCCGCTTCTCTGATGGATACCTCCAGCAGCGGCTGTGTGCCCGATGGCCTGTTGCCTGCTGGCATATCCTTTGGGCCTCCAGCTGCTCCTTCATCCTCACTGCTCTCCTGTTTTGTCTTCTGTAAGACAGTAAAGTATGCAACTATCATTCTGGCTTAGTGAATACACCAATGACCCATTACTCTTACAAATGCTTATATGAATATGTGGTGATGCCTCACACCTACAAGCTTAGATAAATATTTTCATTAAAGCATTCAATGCACAATATTTATGTTGCTGCAGCTTTTCTGCAGCGAAAGCCTCACTGAGTTTTCATAAAACTGAATTTTAGAGAATGTAGCTCACCATCCAGCTCACAGTCCATTACACTGGTTACTGCCCATAAAATGGAAACAGGGACCTTGACTTTGAGCACACTTTGGGTGAAGAGCCAATTAGGTGAACATTCTGTTTGATTCAGACAATACTGTAGGAGCAGATATTCTTGTGAACTGTGGGTGGACGACAGACGCCTCGCCACGGCTGGATGAGCTAACAATGAACTAAAATGATTACATTTGCAGCTTCAGTTTGCACATAAAGTCTAAACTGAATTAATTTTCCATAAATATGAGTGTCTGAACCAATACGAGCAATAACCTCTTGATTTTCACCTTCAACAAAATTGTTTGGACAAATACTAAACACTAGCCTTTTATTACAGATAATTACCAAATCAATACTCTTTCTTTCTGACAATACCTCCACTCTAACCTATTTCAGTGGGGATGGAAACCAACCTATCATAATGTGATCATGATTGGTTGGGGATTGGTTGTGTAGCCAATCCAACATACTGGTTTTTCTGGAGTTTTAAATACATATCAGAATGATGTAAAAACTGTTTAGTGTGCTGCTCTATTTGTTATGCCTCGAGAGAGATAAAAACCTGTTTGTACTGGCCATTTCAAATGTCCCTGTGGCGATGCACAGCTTGATAATGGAATAAACCTGTCTCAACACTGAGAGACTAATTGCTTGCCCTCCTGCTGTCCTCATTGTTTTAAAATTTTTTTAAAAAGGTGTTTCATTTCATGATGCCACACAGCTTGAAGAGCTGGAGGAGTTGGAGGATATTGATTCAATTCTAAACCCTTCAGCTTTTTGTGCTGTTTTGAGCCATTTAATATTTGAATTGTGACACAGGTGCTCGAAGTTATGTCACCATTTCACCATGTTTCTGATTTCCAAGATGTGGGATAGGTTTTAGAGTTACATTATCAGCCTGATTTTTCATATTTCTAAATATCTTCTGAGATCACTGACAGTCTTGTCTGTCTCAGAGGAGATGTACTTGCTGCATTGTCCTAACCTGTCGCTGCCTATCTCGAGCCTGCAGGATTTTCTTCCGCAACCACTGACATCTTGCAGTCACTATGGCGATATGCCCCAAGACTCTCTCTTCACTCTGCAAACAAGACAACAATGAGTCAGACAAGTGGGAAAAAAAAAAAAACAAGTTCGGCAGATCATGTGTGAGTCACCATGAATTTTAAGAATTGCCTTTGGGCTTTTGAGCTTTTATTACAACAAGACAGTTGAGAAAGCTGGGGGAGAGGGCAGAGGGAAGCCATGCAGCAAAGGGCCTGGGACAGATTTGAACCTAGGCCCCTGCAATAACCTCAGAGCATACTGGTCACCTGCTCAACCCAGGCAGTTAAACCGGCACCCCACCATGAAATTTTAATCAGCAGTTTAGAGGCTTGGCTTCCAGTTTTACAGCAATGAAAACTCACCTCGCCCAGAATGAACTCCACATCACAGAACTGACGGTTCTCCCATAGTTTGCCATAATCCTCATGGAGGGTACACTTTGGGTAGCATGAAAACTACAAAAGTGAAAGTTTAAGTAATCAATCTTAAGGCAGGATGGATTTTTAACTATGGTGGTATATCTCAGCAATGAGGTGATTGGACACCAACCTGGAATCTGTACATCTCCCCACTGCGGACATTGTTATCCACAGTCCCACCAAAGATGTACATGGCATCCAGAATCACAGCAGCAGCATGGAAGAGTCTCCCACTGGGCATCTGAGAAAAAAACAAAAGAAGAAGATAGAGTTTCATTACACATCTGTAAAATTCCCCAACATCTGTTTTAAATTCCTATCTGCTGTGACACAAAAGGAACACCATACCACTATGATTTACAATAATATAAATTGTCTTGCACAAATTTCAGCAACAAAATGCAGACTGTCCCCAGCAACGAAGAATGAAACTCAAAATGACTCATCACTCAACAGCCTTCCAAACATATTGTGTTTGCATTACATAAAATAAGAAATAGTACAATAGATAGGAATGGAAAGTACAGGAACAAAGTGTTCTCGTTTAATAATTTACTGTCCTAATAAAAAATATTTGCGATATCATTCATCCACCTCCACATCTACTGACATAGTTCTTTGTGTCAACAAATGAATGATATCACAAATATAATCAACATTTTCCAAATTTTTTCATACCTCACTGTCATGGCTGGGTTGGATCACCTCCCAGGTCTGAGAGTCAACATCATAGCAGTGCAGCTCATTGGGCAGGGTATTGTCAGCAGCACCTCCAAATACATACAGGTGGCGGTCAAAGGCGACCATAGTGTGTCCATAGCGCCTCTGCGGAGGTGGAGGGGAGCCTCGCAGCAAATGTTCGGTTGGTATACGTGTCCACCTGAGAACATGGGAGTTATGAGTGTCAGGTAACGCTAGTAAATATAGTATAAGTAGCTGAAGTATATAAGAAAGGGTGCTGATTACATGTGGCCTTGGAACTCAAACTGAAAGAGGTTGTTAGTAATTTTGGCTCCACTCTGTCCAGAAAACACAAACATCTTGTCCCTGCATACAGCGACAGGGAAGTTGCAGCAAGACGGGGGAATTTCACCACTCTGATCAATCTGATGGACACAAATACAGAAAGACAGACGTGAACACTGACCAAGAGTTTCTGAGTCTTTAAATGTTGTTCTCTTTTGTTATGAAAATGAATTAAACATGCCTCTTCCCAGCACGCGTGCTCTCGGTCCTGCAGACTGATGGTCCACATGTCATTCAACCTACACACGGGCGAAAAAGTCACCAAGGTTATGCACAAAAATAAATACATCTGCAGAAGATGGAAAAAAAATTTTCAAACATACCTAGCATTTCCATCGTAACCAGCAAATATCCACAGTTTATCACTGTAGACTGTGGCCCCATGTGCAGATCTGGCCACTGGCAAGCTGGAACAGAGATGCAGGATTTTTAGGACTAGTTTCACAGACAACACTTAAGTATAGTCCCAGACTAAATTTTTATTTGCCTCTGTAACTCAAAGGGACTTGCAAATACTTAAAACAGTTGTAGATTTTGCTTGTCCTGGATTAAACTAAGCAGACTACAAGATTGAGGATTAGAGACACTATGGGATTAATTTGAACCTTAAATTAATTTTTGAAACAGGTGGGTTTAACTTTTCTTAGCCATTTTGTGAGGAATCACAGACTACTTTGAATATCGAAATAAACACCAACAATCTATTACATTATTTTGATGACATAAGTTTGCAGGGCCGTTTTTGATCTGATGAGGGTTTAAACATTTAAAGCAGGGGTGGGGAACTCCAGGCCTCAAGCGCCGATGCCCTGCAGGTTTTAGATATCACCGTGGGTCAGCACACCTGAATCAAATTATTAGTTCATTACCAGGCCTCTGGAGAACTTCAAGACATGCTGAGGAGGTAATTCAGCCATTTAAATCAGCTGTGATGGATCAAGGACACATCGAAAACCTGGAGGACACCGGCACTTGAGGCCTGGAGTTGCCCACCCCTGGTCTATGGTAACAAGTGCAAAGCATGGTATCTGAGTGAGCACTAAAGCAGGACACGCTGTGGATTGAACTAAATGAGTCAAATCAGAAAACAGGCAGACAACGACAGAGCTAACATGCTAACATCTTAGCTTAGCATGTAAACCTCATATAGTTAAGGCTAATGGAAATGCCATAAATCTAAAAATGAATTTAAAAAATGTGAAAATTAAATCTAAGTGCTTTTTAAAAATTTTTTTTTTTAACTGATAAGAACAGATGTATAGTAAAATCTAGCCGTCCAAAATTATCAGCAGGATCATTGCTGCAGATGTCTGGAGAGTCATTGGAGGGCTCTAACTCCCTGATGAAGGCTTTTTTTTTTTTACCAGCACACCCCCTTTTTAAGGTGAAAATGATCATTTTTTACATTTATGGCAATCGATTTCAGCCTGTAGTTCAGCCTGGATCAAAGTGGTTGCTAATTTGGCTAAAACTGTGCAAAACTAATCAAATTTATCAGAGTATTGTGCTGATTATCATGATGGCATTTATTTATTCTGATTAAGTTGAGTTGTGATCCCTACTGATTTTTGTGTGCAAATGTCAAAAGACAAAAAACAAACAAACCAAAAAAAGGAGGCATGGCATCCTGTTGGTGCACCAGAAAAAATGTTTTTGTGCTGATGAGAGGAAACAAAATCACAGATCTGGCTCTGTCTGCCTGTGGCTGTGTTTAGAAGTCAGTGTGAACCTTAATAATGACTCTTTTTACGATTTCCTTCATCACAGTAATCTTCTACAGTGTGCTCGCACTCTGACGTTTATTTGAGGGTATTTTTATTTCGATGCTGGACCAAACATGAAATAGGAATGCATTTAAAAGGCACCACTATGTGAACTGGGGCAATTTAGCTTGAAATCAGAAGCTATTGTTCATTTCACATACTCTTTGCAGTGGAGGCATGACAGACTCTGCAGCAGTAACAGGTGCAATTAGCTGCATTATGCAGGAGTTAGATGGATTCAAAAAGAACCTGATTTGCCACCAAGCTCTAATTGGTGCAAAGACACAACTAATGATCGTTAAGTGGGGAATGATAGCCCCGAGCTAACTTTTCTCACTCCATAAGGATATAATACATAATTCATAGCTAACAGCTGAGCAAATGAGGACAAAGAGAGAGAAAGAGAGAACAAGGAGAAGAGATGAAAAAGACAGAGCGGAAGAGGGCCAAGGAGAATGCAAAATGTACACAGACAAACTAAGTGTGTGTGTGTGTGTTGGGTGTGATGGATGTGGGTGTCATGTGCATTCATGTGCGGATGTGCATATATATGTGAATTTGGATGCTAAACTTTGCCTGTGCACCAACAGGCACAGTGTTTACGTGCGTGCATATACGTATACGTGTGTGTGTGTGTGTGTGTGTGTGTGTGTTTATGCTGTTTGGCATGCGGCTCGGTGTGTGAAACTGTGATTGAGGTGACAGTGAGCCTGTGAGAATAGTTAGCATCCACCAGACACACACAGACTTGCTCACATAAGCACACTCATGAACACACAAGAACAGCAGCTGTTGCTAATTAAAGATTCATGCTCAAATTCCTGTGAAAACTCAATGTGGCAATGAACACTGGGGACAGGAAGAGAAGGAGAGCAGGGAGAGAGAGAAAGCAAAAGAATGACAGACAAACTGGAAGAGAGAGAGGAAGAAGATGATGATGATGATGGGGACAGCCAGGGATGCTGCGTTCAGCATGGTGTTTAGCCTGCATGAGAATATTGCTTTAAAACTATATTTCATACTTTTCATCTCATTACGACCGTGCAAAACCACGTCACATGAAATGGTGATATCTGTGATGTGCTCCGAGAGCGCGCCATGACTGTTAGCATATGTAAGCAAGGAGAGATACACCAGTCATGCTAATGCTGTTTAGGAGCCCTTGTCATCACAGTTTAATGCCACCTTTAGTGTTCTTTTCTTACATGCTGGGTAGTGCTCCAGAAGAGCACTCCATAAGGGATGCCAGTGGCAGAACTCTGGCTATCACCCAGAGCACAGGAGTTCATGCCCTGCGTGGAACTCATATTTTTAGCCTTTTCATTTCCCTTTGTTGCAACAAAACTACTGTGTTGTTACACCAAGATACACCCTTTCATTACAGTAACCGCATATAAAACATATTTTGCCACGTGCAACGAGCTTCTCCTCTGCAGTGCCGAGTCCCAGGACGCTAGAAGACAACATGTGCCTACAGCGGCGGTTCTCGGACTGTGACGCTGGAAGCAGATGATGAGAGAAAAATAGGAATGTATTATGAATATTTAAAAAAGAGGAAAAACTGGTTCAATTCAAGAACAGATCACCCAACACACAAGCTAAACGACGTGGAATCTTGAATCTTGAATCAGATTTGCCAAAAACCTCAACGGGACAAGAGTCAGGTGTACGCGTGCACGTAAAGGTCAAAGGTCAGTCTTCTGAGGATGCCGACGTTCACATTTTGGACTGACGTTTGAGAGAGGAGTAAAGGAGGCCATCTATGACCAGAGGTTACAACTGCAGTCCTTAGATCCATTCACAGGTGTTCAAACCCCCACTCACACCTTGCCTCAGGTGATGTTGCCTCAGCTGGGGCAACATCATACAGAGGTTTCATAGTTTGGCTCGGGTGATGGTCACACCCACTGCTTTTTTCACACCTTGGCTCAGGTGATAACTCACATAATTATTATTCATTAATTTAAGAAGCAGAAACCAGCCGAGCTTTTAAAGAACAGTTTTTAAATATGATTTAAATAGCTGGAAGATGAAAGCATATCGTCATGTGTGGCTCCGCTGTGTTTGGAGTCACAGTCTTTAGAAATGATAACATTTGTTATGTTACGGACCTCAGCACTGTTGATCCTCATTATGACAGCAATGAAGATTTTAGAACTTCCCCTTAAACGATTTCAGCCAAAAGTGCAGAGAAAGAGCAATAAAGCCTTTTTAAAATGTTCTCCTGGGCCACGGGCACTTTGCATTTTGGCGAGGCATCGGATGTAATCGTAACAGCCTTTTCTTGGCATTTCCAGGCAATCGATAATTATGTGTGCTTGGAATTTTGTGAGCTGCCCGCTGATCAGCTGCAGGAAGCACTCGGGGTGTTTACCCTGATTCAAAGACAGGACACTAACATCACAAATATATGGTGACATTTGAGAGTGCGGTCAAAGGTATTTTTACACAATTACATACATTTGCACACAGAGTTACATTTTAACTGCTGGGAAATAAGAAGAGATTGATAGTAATAGAAAATGTCACTCTATATTTAGATTAGCTGACAACTACAGGTAAAACACACACACACAGACTCACACTGATACAACAGGTAACATAATATTATTCACACAAACTACAATTACAACCATTTCCTAGTGAATGCTTTTTATGCTCTGTCTTCTTTTTTCCCTGATGATTTCAAAGCAATTCGCTCCTTTAAAAAGTAGAAGTGTTTACCGATGCTAAGCTCTAAACGCGAACCAGCTGTAAAAGGTGTTGAGGTTGATTTAACAGTACATTAGCACTTATCTTTTGTGTGACTGTAAACACAACAACAACAACAACAAAAAGCATCTCTCATCCCCAGGGTGCCGCTGGAGTCTCACAGACACACACACAGTGTTGGGCTTAAGCAGAACGGAGATGTTTCGCTCGCTTTTGGACATTCGACAGAGTTCGTGCTGTGAACGGACACTACTGCTTTAATATGTTTGAATGTGGATCGTAGTTAAGAATAGAAAGTCAGTAATTGATGATGAAAGCATTTCATGTACATGTTCCTTATTGTACAAAGGCCAGTCCACTGTGTAATTAACCATTTGAGCTTGGTTTTCAAAGACAAGCACACAACAAAGGCCAGAAGAAATTCACAATTAACAACTTTTTTCATTATAATTAACCAGCAATTTACATCCAACATGACTTTTAAATGCCCTTTAGCATCCAAAGTAATTTTCAAATTATTGGTCTTTTTTTCTCCATAATTTAGGGATCCCTCTCATGATTTTTTTCCTCTTTGAATGTGAAGAGGTTACAGATTTGCACTGAATATTAAAACTTTGATATAGGGCTGATGGCTGAGTAATAAAGGGGACAAAGGGAAAACAAAAAGTGACATTTTAGGCGACAGAGGAGAGAGTAAGATACAAACAGATTAGAAAGTCAGGAAAAAGTCAGAAAGAGGGATCATGGAGCATCCTAGACACATAGCAAACTAACACTGTGATGAAATAAATAAGATACAATAAATGACATCGAAACTAGAAATAAGAACATACAGTTGATGTCATTATTGATGGTAAAAACAAGAACTGTGTGCACAAGTTTGAATTTATTTTGGATTTTCTCTAACCCACAAAGTGTACATACAGTCTCAAACAAATACACATAATATTTGGTTAAATGTCCCTTGGCGAGTTGTACCTGGACCAGGTGCTTTTGGTTGGCATCAACAAGCTTCTGACATAATTCTGGCTGGATATTTAACCACTTTTCTTCTTGGTGGGATTGGTAGAGTTCATTTACAGTGGTTGGTTTCCTGGCATGGGTCCAGCTTTAAAGCATAGTCCACATGTTTTCAGTAGGTTGAGGTCGGGGCTTTGGGAAGGCCAAGGCTGCATCTCTTCCAAAACCAGTTTTGGTGTGAGTTTGGATCATTGTCCTCATAGAAAACCCAATTACGCCCAAGTTTAAACTGTCTGGCTGTTAATTTGAGGAAGAATTGATGAATTTAAGGTAGTCGTCCTCCTCCTTTATTATTTTATCCACTCTGTGCGATGTACCAGTACTACTGGTAGCTAAAACGCCCCAACATGATGCTACCACCACCATGCTTGAGAGCTAGTACAGTGTTCTAAGGTCTGAAAGCTTCACCTTGACTCCTCCAAACACACCTGTTTTCATTGAGACCAAATAGCTTTATCTTTGTCTCAGCTGACCAACAAACTTTTCTCCAGAAGCCTTAAAAAGTTGATTTGGTTCATCTGGATGTCTCATTTTCAGTGGGTGAAATATGTTTTGACACTCATCTAAATGACTTCTTCAGTTTCTGTGTAGAGACTGAAGACGTTGGTTGGATGAGTGACGAACACAATCAACTTTCTGGGATTTCCTTACCTGGACGATTGAACCTGCATTAAGGCGTTTGGCTTGTCCATGTGGCCAAATTTCAGTTGAGCTTGAAGGTGCTGATTTTGAAGCGGGAGCTTCTTTCTTGGACGCCACCCTCTCAGTCCATGGCGATGTAAAGTGAGTTTTACAACGCCGTGGACTACTCATGGCCGGCTCGAGCCTCGGTGGACAGTTTGGATCTTCTTTTGGAGGTTTTGAACAAAGTGGTGGAATCTGCAGTTGTTTAGAAATGGTCTGGAATGGACTTTGCAAAGCCCTCAACCCTATTAAAAGATTGTGGTCTGTGCCTAGAAGCCAGGCCCATGGCGGGAAACCAACCAATATAAATGAATTCAGCCAGATTTATTCCAGAAGCTTTCTGATGACTGTCATCAGAGTCTGGCTGAGGTGGAATTGGCTAAGGGACAATATTAGCCAAATATTAGTGGGAATGTATGACTATACCTGAGACTCTGTGTGGATTAGAGAAAGTCCAAAATGTTCTTCTTCTTTTTTTTTTTAACATCATCAGTGACGTAAACAAGAAACGAGATGAAAACAACAAAACAAACAAAATCAGAATTATTGTTCAAAGCATGCAGCTTTTGGCTTGTTTGAAATTTAAGTGACTTTTATTATTTTATTTACAGGATGGTGGTTATGGATGAACAAACAGTTTGCTGCTCATTATCTTTTTCTAATCATAAACACAGCTTTCACTGAGTGTGTAGATAGCATGTCTATCTACACACTCAGCTGTTTCCTGTTGTTTATAAGATTGTTCTATTGTTACTATTTCTTAAACAAAGAGTTTCCAACAGTGAAATAAATGTGCATTTATGGTGGGAGGTAGGGTTTCTCCTGGTTAGTTTGTGTGCAGTCTCTCTCTGTCTGTATTCCTGTTTGCTGACTTTTGCCAACATGTGTGATTATCAGGTCTGCAAATGTACAGCCTGTGAAAATTACCGTTGGAACTCCATCCACATTAAAGCCATTTCTGAGGCCGGTATAGTTACTTTTTAAATGTTCCCTCACTGATTTCATCGAGACATTACTAAACCCTGTTTGGAGACTTGACTACTATAATCTGGAGTCCTTCCTGCTCCAGCTCTGCACTTTTGTTTGATTTGTGATTTGGTTTATGAACCTGCAGGGGCTTTAATGGAAGAGACACACACTCTCTGATCCCCATTATCTACCTTCTGCTGCAAAGAGAGGCAGATAAGAGGAGGAGGAGGAGGAGGAGGAGGAAGAGAGGAAAGAGGCTAAAAATGACAACCAAGTCGCGGCCCTCATTATCAAATCCCATCAATGGGGGAAGAGACAGAGTGGGGGGCAGAAGAGGGTATATTTATAAACCGAATGAGAGAAAATAGTGGGACGTTAATGATAAACTAAAAAACAGAGAACCAATGATTTACCAACAAAAGAAAAGCGATGCTGACCCACGGAGCCAGAGATAATAGAAAGAACAGGCCGAGCCTCAGATGTGTGTGTGTGCGAGGGGGATGAAGGAGCCCAGTCAGCCTTCATAAGCCATTGATTTACACAATCCCAGTCACCACCTAATATTTCATCTGTGCTACATTTGCAATCTCCCATCCACTGAGGCCATGAGCCATTACTGATGGCCAGGATCGCAGCATGGTGGCCCCCTTGGAGTAATGAGATAGAGAGAGGTGGGAAGTGAGAGACGGGGCATGCGGGAAGGAGGCGGTGGAGGAGGAAAAAGTAGAGGACAAAAAGGGGGATAATGGAAGAGTATAGTGGGACGGGGATGAGGGTGGATAGAGGTTTCTCAATGTGCCATTATGGAGCACGAAAAGGAGAAAATCAAATAGACAAAAACATTTCAGGGATGGGCAGAGAGAGAGAGATTGAGAGATGTGGGCTGAGTGTGAGCAAAGGTAGAAAAAGACAGAAAGAGCTACGGACGGGAGATTGCTTTCCTCTAATTATGTGTCTTTTCGCTGTCACAGAGGTGGAAATGAAGCTAATTCCACCTGCCCTCCTTCCTCAGCCCTTTTTTCCCTAAAAGCTCATGTACTCTTTTTTTTTCTTTACCCACTTTCAGATGAGGCGTATTAGAGGCTGCTCATGACACTGAAATGAACAGATGGCAACATCAGTCCAAACAAAAGAGACATTTTGTGGTTCCTATCACCGTGACAACAACCCCCTACCCACCTGCACAACTTTGCTTCTGTGCCGTTAAAGGCGAGGCTCCATTTCCTGCCTGCCTTGGTCTACCTCTGTGTTTTTATCTGTGTGGTCAGAACTCCACATTTACTTACTATACATAAGTACATTTCTGATGTACTTGTATTGTACTTCAATTAATAGGAATATTAATAGGATTTTTTGGGTTTACATAGATTTTAATGCCATAGTAATGACGCCTGCTGCCATCAGGTGAGCTGCAGTCACAATTCTGCTGATGTTGTACGTGAAGAAATAACTAAAGAAATTTGTTTTCATCTGGCTAATGCTAGCTGCCCACTCACCCAATAACACAGACAATTTTTGCTCTCTGGACTTTTGGCTAAACAGCTGCAAAAAAAAATAAATTTCACGGAGTAAGCATTTTTTCTTCTTGAAGTGTTCATTATATTTCTAACTGGGGAGGAGCCACTATATATAGTAACTTTGATAAATGATTTTTTAAGGGTTTCAATTGCTAATTGAAACCTATTAAAAGGTGTCAGGGATGTTACAGTAAGACAAACTAGGTTTGAAATGAGCAACGGTCACTGCTGACCACCAAAGCTGCTTTTTAAACATGCAGGAAATCAGGATGTGTTAGCAGAATGCTAATATTAGGGGTTTGGCTTAAGTGCAAATTATTGTTTTATTTCATTTCAGGTGTATCACTGATGCCATTTTTGAAACAAAACAAAAGAAAATACAAGTTTTAAAAAAATAGCTGTATTCACTCATGTTTTTTTCATGCAGGCACCAACCTCTGCTTAACTGCAGCTTATTTCTGTACATCGGGATTAACAGGAAGTGAAATAGCTCCTCAGATCAACTTGGATATGGGATAACCTTCCCATTCCCAGGAATACTGATTTAATTTTTTTATCCTTACACATTGTGTGTGTTGGAAACGGTTGAGATTGGGGCGCGAGCTTTGGGTCACTAACTAACCACTGTTAGCTAGTGTTGCTCACTGTTGATTAAGAGAGTGTAAGAGAGGCATTTACTAGTGTGCTGTTTCTAGTGTCACTTGAGTAAAAGCTGTTAATGGACCTCCTTTATCCACAACTTAAAGTCCATCATCTTGGACCTGCAGCCTTTTGCCGGTCAAAAACGTCCTTAAAAAATCCCGGACTCTAAATACTGCCCATGTAAAAAGGTGATTAAAGTAGGATAAACGTGAGATAGCCATCACATTCGATCTATTATCTTGAAAAAAAGTGTAAAGAACAATCTTGTCACCGTACGTCAGCATTTCTTATTCAAAAGCATTTAATAATGTGACTTCATGCTAAAGATAACAGGCCTAATTACTCTCTTCTGATTATATTTGATTAAGTCTTTCTCTTCACACCCTCAGAAATCACACGATCTCATTGAAGGGGTAATTTCCTACTTCAAAAGCTAATTAAGCCAATCAGAGCACAAAGGACTGGCTGTAGCCGTGACCCAGCATGCACTACATTTAACAACCCAAAATTGCTAACAAAGTTTGTCATTCTCTTTTCTGCAAGGTGATTCGTGCTTTGCTCTCAGTAACTGAATATTCAGGGCAACCTTTGCTTTTTACAATTTTTAGTGTTTCTGTAAATATCTATCTGTCCATCTAATGAGGCTTGGTCTACTGGAAGTATGAATGCAGCGTATAAGGTATAAGGTGGCTGTCAGTAGCAACGGAAAAAAAAAAAAAGGTAAGTCAAAATTGAGATGTGCGATCTTGACTGGACACCAGCATCGTGCACTTCTCACAGCAGCGTGGTGCACTGCAGAAAAACTCCATAAATGAACCGGCCAGGGAAAGCCCCTTTGAACATGCCCAGAATGAGTGGCAGGACACTCTGAACACGACTCCGTCTTCACCGCTGCGGCGGGAACAGTGGAACCCGTACGAAGGACTCTGATAGGCCCAGTGGGGAGGAGATTGCTCTGCCCCTGATTGGATGATTAGGGGCTGCGGGGGCTCAAATCAGCCGTTTTCAGGAAGAGAGTGGTTTGGTTAAGTGGATTGGCACTGTGTGTGCTCTGTGTGTGCTCTTTGTGATTGTGTGTGCGCTCTTTGTGCTCTGCTTAGGGTTTGGTGCCTATTCCTGTGTTTATATGTGTGAGTCTGTGTGCCTGTATGTGTGTGGGTGTGCGCAGAAGTAAGGGTAAGCTGGGAAGATTAGAAAGGGAAAAGAACAAAGACGGAGGAGAGTAGCGGTAAGAATAGGTGTGTGTTTGTGAGTTTACCTAATGATAGATGGATGGATAAGACAGGAGGCAGAGGGAACGGTAAATAAGCGTAAGGAGATGGCAATTATATGGAAAGAAAAACAAAAGGAATGAAACTAGTGTGGTAAGAGTGGTACAGGTGGTTGAACAAAGAACTGTGGTTATTTTAGTCAGCTGGGTACCCATGACAACTGAGGGACTGAGATGTGTGTGTGTGTTTGCCTCCATTACTAGCTGGGAGCATGCGAACCAGCGTGTAGAGACTTGCGTGCATTTTGCGTGTCGCTCCTGCAGCCTGCGTGTGTGGACTGTTTGTTCTGTTGCGCCTTTTCTTATTTTTTGCATTTGGTTTTTTAATATCAAAAGAATCTCGCTACCAAAAAAAAACTGCCACAACTGTGCTCAGCATGAGAGCAAAACAGGTACGAGGCAGGTTACATCACATCAACCAAGGAGAATCCTTTTATGCCTCGGATCCAGCGGCACAACCATAAGCTGGCATTTCTCATTGTAAAGAGTATTCCATTGTATCGTTATGCTGTAGATAAGTCCTAATTATTCTATTCTGATTATATTTGATTAAGCCATTCTCCTCACACTCTAAGAAATTACACAATCTCGCTGAAGGAGTAATTTCCTACTTCAAAAGCTGATTAAGCCAATCAGAGCACAAAGGACCGGCTCTTGTCATGACCCAGCATGCGTGATGTTTAATTATCTAAAATTGCTAACAAAGTTTTAATTTTCTTGTCTTCTCTTTGTGGTGTGATTCAGAGTTACGTGGCCTGATAACACATTTAATGAAGTCCGGAATGAGCTTTTTAGTAAGCCTTGAAACCTTAATTACAGTTCAGTGATATTTTCTATTGCACATCACTGTAAAAGATGAAGTGAAGTCAGCTATAGAATAAATAAAGAAATCAAAAAGAACAATAGAAAAACCAAAAATAAGTAAAATGAGAAAGCTTTTCTATTTCACAGTAACATTCGCCTTCCACTCCCTCAGTCTTTGTGTCAAACTGCACTGGAACATCTTTAGAAGGAATAAAAGTATCTGGACATTTTTCTTTTTTCTCTTTGGGTTCATGTTGCGGTGATTTGCACTGTTGCCTCACAAAACGCAGGTCCTGGGCTGTCAGCTCCAGGTACATCGGCTTCCTCTCGCAGTCCAGAGACATGCATTAGGTTAATTAGGTTAGGTTAACTGGTCACTGTGTGAGAGTGAGTGGTTGTCTGTCTCCCTGTGTTAGCGCTGAGACAGATTGGTGACCGGTCCACAGTGTGTCCTCGCTCCAGCTGGGATAGGGTCCAGCCTCCTGCAACCTTGCAAGTGTAAGAAAACAGATGGGTGGATATATACAATAAAAATCTTCATAATAAAAGATAAAACCAAGTGAGATGAACGTAAACTCTCGACAGCAGTATTATTATTTTATTTGTCATGTAGAACACAACTGGCCCGTCCCTTTGTGTGGCGTTCACACTGGGAGAAACTCCATAAAACAGGGATCACCGACCACCGCACAGAGCCCAGGCTCCTCTTTTCATAACAGGCTCCACCTGCTGGGAATTGCTTTGTGTCCCACTCGATCCATGCTGGCGCTCACCACAGCCGGATGCTTGCTGAAACACCGTCTCGCCCATGACTTCTCAACCATGTCGCCCCCGTTACACTTTTTAAATTTCCATCCATGGTCTTTGCTCCGGTCTCAGGTTCTCTTCTTTCTTCCTCTGCCGCTGTTTTCCTCCTTTTTTAGCTAAAGGAATTAATTAAGGCTTGGGCCCATTTGAGAAAAAACTAAATAAAGCTAGATTCTCCAGTATTTGATTTTTATGTATAAAAGGAAACAAGAGGAAAGAGTAGCCAAAAAAACTAAAGGAACACCTAAAAATTTGTGTGAAAACAATTTTTCACTTTGATTTTTGGTCTGATTTTGAATTGAGTTTTGTTTCCACTGACCACAGTTACGTCATTTTGTCCTTAACAAATTACACTAAACAGCTTCTCCAGACCCTTTCCCCTCTATCACACATGCTCAGGGGGAATCTGCTCTCACCTGTGAAAAGCACAGGGTGCCAGTGGTGGACCTGCTAATTCTGGTATTCTATGGCAAATGCCAGTCGAGCTCAATGGTGCCGGGCAGTGAGCACAGTACCTCACCTGTGGCTTGCTGGAGGTCATTTTGTATCTCTGGCAGTGCCCATCCTGTTCCCCCCTGAACAAAGGAGGAGACACCGGTCCTGCTGACAGGTTTAGGGTCTTCTATGGCCCTGTTCAGCTCTCCCAGAGTAACCTCCTGTCTCCTGAGACCATCCTGGGAGACACACCAAACCTTCTGGAAAACCCTCCATCAGGATGGCACTACCTGTGTGAATTTTGGACAGTACAGGTGTCGCTCATGCTACTAGTAGTGACCCTGACACTATGAAGAAACTCAAAATAAATTTTCTGTGGTTGGAAACTATTTTGTGCAACTTTTTTGCATTTACAGTTTTGATGGATAAACCTCTGAAATTTCTGTAACTGGAAATATGTGTAAAAAAACTAAATCGATTTTAAATTTTTTGTAGTTTATTGCACTTTTTTGCAATTTATGTAGTTACTATGGACTTAATACATACATGTTATTAAAATTTGGGCTATAACGGTTGTATTGATGTATAGCAACTTGAAATGCTTCCAAAAATGGCACTACAGCAGGTAAAAATATAAACTCTGGCAGACTTGGTCCTATGGTGGGCTTTAAAGGGTTAATGTGTCTCTCAGTCTGGAAAGTCTTTAGTTTGTCTTCACAAATGTGTTGGAGATACATAACCATGACCGTAACCTGCTGTGGAGGCTTTTCCCCATTGTTGTAGTCAACATGTGACGAGGCATTCATTCATTCACTCTACATCTTTTCACTTCTCACTCAGAAGACATGATGCTTTAGCAAAATGTTAAAATGTGGATGCTAATGATCGCAGGCTACACCATGTTTGTGTGTTTGTGATGGTTTCCTCTCTGCTTTTCTTGTCATTACACATTTCTGTTTCTGTGTAAATGTTTTTCTGCCCTGTATGTATGTGTGTGTGTGTGTGTGTGTGTGTGCATCTTTTCAGCTGTTTGTCCTGTCCTGTTTTATTGCACAGTTTCTTCACAGTAAACATCTGTTCAGTCGTTCTCTCCAGAGGGACAGTGGACCCTCTCTGTATACCTACAACTGTGAATCCACCAGCTAATGAGCCTTTCTGACAGACACACACAAACTCGAGTACAGTCTCACAGTGCTGTGCACACATAAATGAGTGTTTACACACAAAAACATCGACTCAAACAGCATGTTTCACACAGAGGCACGCATTTTAAAATAATTGTGTCTAATCCTCTTGAAGATTCAGGAAAAAAAACAACATTTTATGTGAAAAAAATATATGTGTATCAGTTTGTGTAAGTTCTGCATCATCAGCACCGTCAAACCAAAACTCCCTCACACTGTGTGTCTTATTAATCACGTGTTTAACAAAGCAGTCGATGCTCTCGAGGGAAGAATGTGTCACTTAATCTGTTCAGCTCTGACGAGTACAGAAAGAAAAACAGCTATTGGCCTTAACGATGGGAGCTCTTAAAGCAGTGTTATTTAACATCAAAATTAGTGCTGATTTGATTGTGAGAAAGCCTTTGTTTACTGTTTTCTTGCTGCCTATCACACAGACTCAGCAATCAAAGACGTGGTAACAGCAGACTAAAAGTCACGTCTTGGTTAAAACAAGCCGGTAAAGAGTCTGGGCACTGGGTTTTAATGCCTTGCAGGCACCTCCCCGTGGAGCTTTTCAGGGGATGCCTAACTGGGAAGAGATCCCAGAACAGACCCAGAACACACTTGGGGGATTTGATGTCCCACTTGGCCTTTAAATTTCTCCACGCAGATGCAGTGGATAGCAAATCTACTGCACTTGCTGCAATTAAGAGCCCGTCCTGAGGAAAAATAGATTGATAAGATAAAGAGAACTGAGACGCGTGCATAATACTGATGCATTCTTTGAATTAATGCGGTACAAGATGTAAAATCGAGCCGACAATAGCTGGTGGGATCTGTAAATGATGAACGCAGCAACATTTTACTGATGCTTTTCAAGCGGAAAGTAAATGTTGACTCAATATCAAGGACGGAAAACATTCGGATTTGGACACGAATAGCAGAAAAAGGCAAATGGACTGCATTTGTAGAGCATTTTTCAAATCTTATTGACCACTCAAAGCACTTTACACTACCAGGCCCATCCACACACATACCCACAGGGCACTTTGATTGTATACATAAAGCACTCTCGCTGTCTACCCGTACACATCAGGTAGTTTTTAAAAAACCTTTTCAGTGTCTTGCCCAAGGACTCTTCTTCATGTGAGGAGTTGGAAATTGAATCATCGACCTTCATATTAGTGGACAACCCACTCTAATTCTTCACTTGGTGGATTTATAGTTAACAATTTACTGTAAAAAAACACTTTGAATTGTCGCACAACTCAAACCGTACATGAGTGCTGAGTACTGTATACTGTACGTATAAGACTAAGAGCAGTGGTCCAGTGTAGCAGGGCATGGGTCAATTACAGGAGAACCGCTCAGACTGAAAATATAGGGCACTCGGGCTATTGTAATGCACTTCTATATGCAGTCATGAAATCTTTATCTAAATTGAAGAATGGGGGAGTTCTGTGGAGAGAAAGCACTGACCCTGTGATGCTTTACTTTCTGCTTTTAAAACATTTATCTTTCCTGTGTCTTTGTGCAAAGGGAAGCAAATGTTTCAGAGTGCAATCTGAAAATCAGTGCGCTCTGTCTTCCTTAAATATCACGGGACTCAGAAATAGCAAGATATCCTACTAAGACACATACTGCTGCAAGTCTGTGCACTCAAAATTAATCTCACTGACCTTAAATGTAGAGAAAAAAGTGGGAAAACAAAAGTTTGGTGTTTCTGTTTGATGGAGGAAGAAAAACTAACACAGCTGTTTTCACAACTGCAGATAAGGAATCAAATCAATTCAGCCTTAAATTGAGAAGTGCTTCCATACTTACACTCGTCGTTTTGAGTGTTCACCTGCTGGCACATTGTCAAGTATGGCTATATGGAGGGCACTGCGAACACTGTACACTTCTCAAAGGCCTCCAAACGTTTTCAGCCAACAGGAGGAGAGTATGTGCTTAGTGCAACAGATAGTGCTACAATCATAATTTGGTGTCCATGTCCAATTTGAGACAACAATAAGCGGTCAAAGCTCAGTCATTCCTACTTAGAAGTGTGTTAAATGAATTAAATGGCTTCAGACTCATAACAGGAGATAAACACAGAGTTACTGATGTAACTTCTACTGAAGCTGATTGTATTTCCTGTTATCACATGCCAGCAGCACTGGTGTAAAACAAGAAATGAGCGAAACTTTAAGAAATCAAGAGAATTTGAGCATGGAGAATGGGGCTACAGGTGGAGTACATCCCACCTGTTGATCACAAGGCTACAATGACATAAAACCTACAGCTAATTATGAATAATCAGCCACTCTATTTCCAGACAGAAAGGCGAGCATTAGGCTAAAACCCAGAACACTGCAGTGACAGCACAGTGGTGATGACAGTGCCACTGTGCAACATGGTGAAATACATTTATCCTAAACAGTACACTGTTCTTTAATGGCGAGGTCACTGATGTCAATATTAAAACTGCTGGTGTAGCAGTATAGTTATCCTGCCATCAGAAGATGGGTACACCGTGGTTGTAAAGGGATGAACATGGTCAGCAGCAGTTCTTAGGAGCGCTGTGATAGGATGTTGGGCTCTCAGGTCACCCTCATGAAGTCTGTTTCTTATTGTTTGGCCAGAGTCCTGCTGGTGGTCATTTTGTAGCTCTGGCAGTGCTTATCCTCTTCCTCTTCGAACAAAGGAGCAGATACTGGTGCTGCTGATGGGTTAAGGATCTTCTACGGTCCGGTCCGGCTCTCCTAGAGTAACTGCCTGTCTCCTGATACACAGCAAACCTTCTGGCTGTGGTACACATTGATGTGCCATCCTGGAGGAGCTGAACTACCTGTGCAACCTCTGTAGGGTCCAGGTAGGCTGCCTTCCTTCTCTCACCCCAACTGGTCACGGCAGATGGCCCCGCCCCTCCCTGAGCCTGGTTCTGATGGAGGTTTCTTCCTGTTAAAAGGGAGCTTTTCCTTCCCACTGTCGCCAAAGTGCTTGCTCATAGGGGGTCATATGATTGTTGGGTTTTTCTCTGTATATATTATCGTGGGGTCTACCTTACAATATAAAGCGCCTTTAGGCGACTGTTGTTGTGATTATAAACAAAACTGAATTGAATTGAAAAGTGTTTGGAGTTTGAATAATGTTAAATATGCTGAAAAATATCCCCCACATTTTTACACCCAAACCACCAAGCTCCATGCTTTCATGGTATTTCCACCAAATTCTGAACCTACCGTCAAATCTGAAACTGCAGAAATTAAGAGAGAACCTTTTTTCAGTCTTCTGTTGTTTAGGGTGAGCCTGTGAGAACTGGAGCTTCAGTTTCCTGTCCTTAGCTGACAGGAGGGGCACCTGGTGTGGTCTTTTGCTTCTGTAACCCATCTGCTTCTTGGTTGGCTGTACTG
This sequence comes from Etia nguti, assembly GCA_015106755.1. Lineage (NCBI taxonomy): Eukaryota > Metazoa > Chordata > Actinopteri > Cichliformes > Cichlidae > Etia > Etia nguti. Next base: position 29,899 of record VUQG01019024.1, read on the forward strand.
AGCGGTTATTTGAGTTGTTGCCTTCCTGTCAGCTTGAAAGCAGCCTGGTGGCCAATGACCTTTCCTTGTGTGGCTTGTGGAGATCTGACTGAGACAGAAACTTTTGGCTTTTATCTCCTTAACTCATTCATTTCATCTTTACCACACGTTGGATTTGTTTGTGACCTGATTTTTGCTCTTCTATCTCGTCTGTCAAACAATAACTACACATGCAAGCTGAATGAATTAGTCTAATGAATTGTCATCACTCTGATTAGTGCATAGAACTTTAACAGTTTCCTTTTATGTTTTAAGAACTGCAGTTTGCTTTGTTTTAGTTCCAACCTGTTGTAGTAAATCCTCCAGCCTTATGCTGTGTTAATCACAGACAAGTAAACATGCACGCCTCCACACTGCAGAGCCATCTAAAGCTGCTGTGCAGCCATGAAGGGTTAAATCAAAATGCCAACTTTTAACTCTCATCAGCTCTGAGCTATCAGCAAACTCATGAAATCTGGGAACTAAAGGGTTACATCTCCCACACATTTATATTAATATTGATATAAATCTATTCAAGTTAAAGCTGCACATTTTAATTTAGTATTCATATTTCATTTCCAGCTGAAATGTGTTTAACAGCTACGTGTCGTCCAAAAAGACAACCCAAATGAAGGACACAGCAAGCATGTATGATGATAATAATAATAATAAATTTGATTTTAGATGCTTTTCAAAACACTTAAGATCATCTTCAACAAAACAATAACAATAGACAAAAATTTTAAAAATGCATTTACAGTGTTTGAAATCACAGAGGATTCATCTCCACACAGCAGGAGGTAACAGCGCTCTGGTGCTGGACCTCCCCTCGCTGGGGTCTTAAACTCTCTGGACAAACAGAGAAGAACAGGAAAATAAAACAGAGAATGATACAGAGAAACATACAAGTGTGGACCGCATACATTAGCACATACCTCTCTGTCTACCTACATAAAAAATATTTGAGGCTGTGTGTAAGATTATTTGGGAGTGGAAGATCAGCCTTTTTAATTCCATTGAGTACCTTTGATGGAGTTTAGGTGGAAAGCTGAATGCATTCCACCCCTTATATAATAGCAGAATCTCTTGAAGCAGATTTTTAATCCCCATGCTGTTCGTATTAAATTATTGGTATTTAAATATTTTTGGACATTTAAAACACCTTGACACTTTAGGAGTCTCGAAAAGATGTGCAGTGCTCAGCTAAAAGGTTTGCAGGGAACTTGTTGCATATTTCCTCAAATCCTTTGTGCTTCTTTTGGCCCTAAGAGAAAAAAATTAGACAAACGCTAACATGTGGTAGTGCTTGTTGGGCTGCCACAAAAACAGATCCCACAAAATACACACAGACGGCTGCTACCAGTACAATAAATCCTAATCCTTATACTCACAGTCGTTACATACTTACAGTATGGTCTGTGCACAACTCGCAAAAGAATGTACACAAAATCTGCACAGTGGCTTATATATAATACAGTTCTGGATCCCCACGGACCAGACGGACAATGCCACAGCACGCCCATCTGAGCTGTAAGCTGTAATAGAGTGGTTAGACAGCAAAAGTCAGAGAAAAAGAAACCCGACTGATGTCCTAAATCCTGCTAAACTGCACAGATTCTGCAAAAACACTCCTTATAATTCTTTGATGAAACACTTCAGATTGTAACTGTTAGACTCTGGGATTCTTCTAAACAGGCTGGTTAGATGTTACACTACTGTGCTTACTTAAAACATAAGTGTAAGATTACTTACACTGACCAGCAGTGGTATTCCTGTCCTATTCATGCTACTCGAGAATTAACACATTAAATGCAGGTGTGTGAAACTAAATGAGAAGACAGGAATGATGGAAGAACAGAAAGTAGATTAAATCAGAGAGGAAGAAATGAAACATCACTGGGAGAGCTGCAGATTGACGCAGGCTATTCAACAGTGCCATCTAGTGTTACAGCTAGGAATAGCACACGTATTCATGGCCTCGAACCGGCCTCATTAAATGTTCTGGGGCAGAACAGAGAGCACACAGGAGGAAAAGCACATAACCCCATTTTGGGCACCTTAATAATAGTTGAGGAGACATTGATGGAAATGTACTTTGTAATATAAAGTAATTCTGAAAATTTTCTTTGCTGTTTTTTTCTCCTACGGTGTTATTCCATTAGCTGAAATGTGCTCTCTCTACATCCATCACTGATCATTATGGCATCTTAGCGTAATTGCCCTCCCCCTGTTGTGTGTGTGTGCACACTCGCTGGTCCTGAATGCCAGCAGTAATATCTCAGAGAGAGGAGAGAGAGAGCGAGAGAGAGACATATGCATACCCAGCTCATTTCCACTGCCAATCAAATTACCTGACCCAGCCGCAATACATCACTGCCAAACTGTTTATTAAACAAAAAGCCATGATTAAATTATTAATGACAGAGATTAATTAAGACCCCGTGCCTCACACGTGCACACGCACACAAACACGGCCTCAAAAAACACGCGTCGTAAAGCAGGCGGTAAGGCGTGCACGCAAAAATCCATGCACCAGAATGCCCAGGCAGGAGCAAACACACACACTAATGCACACACCAATGCACACACACATAGACAAAAAAGCCATTACTCCATTCCACACGTTTCAAGCACACGATCGTCTGCACAAATACACATTAATGTCCACGGCTGCTTGGCGAGAGAGGGAGTGGGGAAGGGAATAATTTGACGTATAACTTTTTTTAAATGTGCGCAGCAGATACAGTGGACAGTAAACAACATCAACACGAAGTCAACAAACAACATTAACGAGCTCCTTGTCAGCAAACTTTTCTTGATGTTACCACCAGGGTTCGTTTATGGCGGTGCTTATGCTGCTCTAATGGTTTGTTAGGGGTAGCATTTGTTGCTGTTGGGGGGCCCACTGTGCTTTGCGAGTGTGTGCGTGCTTACGTGTGAAGAAGAGGGTTTTGTGTGAGATTGTAACGAGTTCTTACAATGCACTATTTCACAGTCAACATGGCAACTTTTGTTTATACTTGCTCATTCAAGTTTAAAGTCATGCAAATAAAAGATCCTTTATGATGCTTGGAGTGATTTTGTGTCTGTTTTTATGTTATTTTTGAGTTATTTACATTCATTTGTCTTTAAATGCTCACAAAAATGAACAACCTTTAATTTCAGTGGTCAATGTGATAAATACATTTACCTGCAGGATGTAGCTATTTCAGCCACCTCACAGTTGAAACTGCTGTAAACCTCTATTTACAGATTTCTCTTATAATGTCTCTTTATGATGGCAAAGTTCATTATAGCACCAGTTTTTCAGACTTATTGCAGCAGCAATTATAACCAAGTATTAATGCAATAATAAATAAAAATATTACATACAGAAATAACACCGTCATGAAATATTTTTACTTGATCTTATTATGCATCTATTTGTCAAACTGTTCTGGAAGTTTATTATTCTACCAGTTAGACACCCTGTATGCTGTTACCAAGGAGACGGCTATTCTTTGTGTTTCGGTTGTGTTAACAAACCTCCAAATGACACTATTGATACAAAACACAAGAACAAAATATTCATATTTAAGGAGCAGATGAGTACATCCTCACTTCCTTTTCATTTCAGTGCTTTTTTAAGTCGCTGGATGCAGATTGTTTTGCCTTTCTTGGCAGATTATTCAGCTCCTCTTTGCTGGAGGGAGGTTTTTTTTTGCACCATGCGCACCACTTTACAATTCTCCAAAGGTGTTGAATTGGATTCAAGTCAGAGCACATACTTGGCCGGGTCAGAGATTTCACATTTTGTTCTTTAGCCCATGAGAGCTAAGCAGCTTCTTTTTTTTTTTTACTATGTTGGGTTCTCATTTCCTCGTGTAAACATGCTCGTACAATCTTAACGGTGTCGGCTAACCATAATGCACAATTTAGTTATTTCAGTTATAAATATAAAGTTGGAACCTGTAATTGTAGTCACATTATAAGTGATGTTTTTGGCTATTAAACTTGTTTAGACAACAGAAAGCATTTTTCCTCCCCCGGGGTTATGATTACTTATCTCTATGATCATGTTGCAGTTTTTTGATCCAGTAGTTGCGGTATATTGTATACAATACATCAGGACAATAAGTTATCATCATGATCAATACTAACCTGCATGTTTCTGCACTAATGCAGACCCACATCACTGTGCTCCATGTCTCAAGGTCGGCACCTTGCTCTGGTGGTCCTCGCCAAACCCACAACAAACACAGTGTAAGCCCTTTGATCCAAACTGATTCATGTGTTTATCAGCTGTTTGTGGTCTTTGCTAAAGTTTAGTCTTTGTGCTTTTATGTGAAGAATTGGAGACATTGTCTGACTTCATGCAGAGTCCTGTCAGAAGCATCGTGTTTCTGCAGATAAGCCTTGTGCCAAATCCAAGCCACAAGCACTTATCTGTCTGGTTTTCTGTGCAAGATTGCTTAAATAACATAATGTGCATGGCATTTGTGCACTTTGAGTTCTTGTTAGTATGGCTGCCGCAGCTGCAGCATGTTCCTGTTCATTTTCAGTAAAACTAAAGGAAACAAAAAAGACAATGACTCAGAGAACGTCCTTGACACGGCCAAACTTTGGTCCCTGTTATGTTGTTCGTGCATTCATTTGAATGAGTGAGTTGTAGAGGTTTGCTGTATCTGCAGAGGAGATTGAGGATTTCCAGCAAGGCTAACGCAGTCTTACTTCACACCACACTCATTTTATGATAAGGGAGATCTACGGCTTGAGATTGGTCTCGGGGCAGACTAGTAGACACCGGCCATAAAAAATACACAAGCCATAAAAGAATGGTGATGTGTGTATATGTGTGTGAGAGTAAAGGATAGAGAGAGGGAATTTGCATTGTGTGTGTGTGCGTGTATAAAAAAGAGCTAGCCTGGAGAGGCCAAAACAATCACCCAGTATCAGCACTTTATGGTTGAGGATACTATATCACCCTGACAACAAAGGCAGTAAAGCGCTGTATGGCGCTGTAAAACATTGTGTGATTCTGCAGTGAGATGATCGTTAGCACAGCTGGTTAATTGCCCGACCACACCTCTTCTGACACACAAACGCGTGCACTCACCGACCCACTGCCCTGCACATGTGTACGCACAGAGAGACTCACAGATACACACAAGCACGTCGCGCACACATAAACGATTCCCCAAAGAAGCCATAAAGATGTATGATGGATGAAAGGGAAGGTTGTTCAGTATAATCAGTCAAGGAGACAAGGCAGCATTCAGATGCTGCTTGTTGTTCCAAGACAAATTCATCACAGTGTAATTAGTTTGCAAGACTTCAGACCCACAGTCTCTTTATTATTTTACTCGTACAACCTCAGAAGCACTATAGTAGTAATGTCTGCAGGCACGCCCTCTGTCCCATTAAAGGCACATCAGGAAGTTTTTTTAGTCGTCTTGTCAGATTAAAGAATTATGAAAGCTCGAAAAACAGTGTTTTCCATCTATAAGTCAGAATTTCAGGCCATTATCACAAATTTTTGACTTAATAACTTGAATATTATTTTCTCAATTTTTAGGTTATTTTCTCTGTTAATATTTTGAGATAATAACTTGAAATTTTGACTTATAAACGGCAAAAACTGCTTTTTTTCTCAGTGGAGAAAACAAGCTTCCATGCAGACTGAATATTTCAGTTTGGATCATGCTTTCCTGAACTTTTGGGAGAAGTGCTCGTTTACTGAGCTTTTAGTTTGCTTTAGTTTGTTAAATTCATGCCAGAATTAGTTTTCTTTGGCATGTAACCAAACAATAACACAACACGGGCAAGAAGTCGCCTCTGTGCGTACGTGTGTGAGGTCTGCATAAAACTAATGCATCTGCAAACAGGAGGATGAGTGTTGGAGTCATAAAAGGCATCTGTCATTTAACTTTACACACTGTGCATGACTTTCTCACATGAGGCAAATGGACATTTCTGCAGGATAAACAGCACGACCTATAAATCAGAGCTTGTCCTGTGTTAACAGTAACGGCTGAGTGAAGAGTGTGTGTGAAGGGTCATTAAGATTAAACACTGTAAAAAAGGAAGAAAATATCCCCCTGCAAGCCTCCCTTTCATCCATGAAATTCCTTTAGGTTAATATCGCGTTAACCAAAAACCGAGGACAGCAGCACATCTCCCAGAACCTCCACGGCTGCAGCAGCGTCCCGGATTTTTGTGTGCAACAGTGTTTACTGTACATGCACACTGTACATGTGCCAGCCAGTTTATAGGCAGTCAGCACTAATACGGGCACTCAAGGATAATGAGTAATGAAGGGACATCAATAAGGGCTATGAGCGACATATCTGACGGGGCAGCTTTTAATAATGGCCGCCGTCAGCACAGACACACAGACAGATGGAGGGGGAGAGAAAGTGAGCAGAGTAGAGAGGAGTGATGATAGAGATGGATGGAAGAGCAGGCAAAGGAAAGAGAGAGTGAGAGAGGTAGATGGCAAAGAGAGATGGAGTGATAGAGGCATGGAGGAATAAAGGATTCATCCACTCAGTTATTGCCATACCCACTTATCCCTAACAGGGTCCTGGAGGACTGAAGCGTATCGCCGTTTGCTGTTGGGCAAGAAGTATGTTAGATTTTACACCCTGTACACATCGGCAGATGAACAGGTTCAGAAAAGCCCATCACCATGCTACTCCTGCATACACCACACCTGGCTGTAGGTGTGTTTTTCCCCTGCAATGGTGCACCCTGCCTTTTACCCTCTGACAGCTGGGATAGGCTCCAGCCCCCTCCCTGCAACCCTGAATTGGAAAAGCAGAAGAAAATCGATGGATGAAAATGCACAATAGATAGAAAACCACTGAAACTGACTCAAACCCCGGGGATTCCATTAAGATGGACAATATGAATTTAGGAAAGACTTGAAACTTGGCCGCAGCATTATTAGCATTATTAGAGCACCACTGGCCTGCCGTTGGTGGGGTCTTAACGCTTGAAACAGGGGTCACTGACCGCCGTGCAGATCCACGGTTCGCCTTGCCATAACAGCTGCCAGGAATTTCTTTGTGTCCCTGTTGACCCACGCTGGGCCTGCTGCCACTGGCACATGCTTGCTGAAACGCCTTCTTCTCCAGGCCTTCCCAATCATATCTTCCCAGTGACCGTTCTTCACTGCCATGGATGCACTTGCTCCAGTGTCATCCTGCTCTTCTGCCATTTTTCCTCCTCTTAAAGGGGCTGGACTCTGTTGGCATAGCTCATTAAGCTAGTTGAGGGCAAAGTTAGGAAGTAAAACTAACCGCAAAGCATTAAAAACAGCATTTTTCCACAATAAACACACAAAATAACAAAATATATAAAACAAAACCATCGACTAAAACCACAATAAATAACACAGAAAGCACAAAAAGCCACAGTAGAAGTACTTAGGTTCAGTTCAATAAGCTAAGTTCTCTCTTTTCTGTTTTCTTGAATGCATGGTCAAAAACATTGCCAAAGCATACGAGAGCATGTAATTATATTCAGAGAAATGAAATGATCTATTAAAAAACCAACCAGCACATTGATAATGGCGCTGTACATTTGAAAGGAAGGGAAAGTGCTTCTATCTCCCTCATAGTCTTTAGAACATGACTCAGCTTCATTGAAAACAAAAGCAAAAGCAATTAAGACCTTTTGCTGTTCATCACTGAAATTGAATCGTGTGAAATACAACCCAGCATTATTAGCTGTAGCTGCTAGGCCACTGCCAGGCGCTCAGATATATACATATATATTACAAATAATAGAGGAAAGCAGCTGAAAAATGAATAGTGCAATTTTAATTAGGTGAGAGCTGTGTACTGTGTTATCATGTGTGCCATAATAATGATGAATATGCACGGCCAAGCAGGGATAAAGTGTGTAATGAATGGTATGTCTGTTATTACCTTAATTAAACTGATTTCAAGCAATTCTGTTTGACCGAGCAAGAATCCAGTGGGAAAATAATATTCTGTCTTTACGAGCGTTTCTCTGAAAGTTTCTTTGCTGCAGTTCGTCGCTGCTGACAGCACCGCAGATAGCGTTTTATATTTCAGGTGATTGTGCAGTGCTTAAAGATGGACTGAGAAAGGCGGAATCAGACACAGACAGACAGACAGACACGAGCGCCGTCTTCCATCTTACTTAAAATGTAAATGGTTGCGTTGGGATTGGTTAAGGCTTCACTGCTAACGAGCCACGCCGGGGTGATAGATGGAGCTTTAATTCTGAGAAGGAATTGAACTACAGGCCTGGGAGACATTAGTTAAGCAACATGGCACCCTTCCCATCCATCTGTGCCTCAGCCTCCTTCCTTTCAGCTCTTTCCGTCCATTCTGCCACCTTGGTTTACCATTACTCAGGCACACGTCACGGCTTGGCCATCTATCAATCCATTGTTTCCCCTCTCTTTCCTTCCATTCACCACTCTTTACACCCCAGCACACATTTTAAAAAGTCTTCTTTCTTCTGCTCAGGTTCGCCCTTCTTCATCTTCTTCATTTCAAACTTTCCACAACTCATCCCAAACACTGTGCTCACAATGGTTCCTGAAACTGCGCTGATGAGTAAAGCCCACTTTTACTGTGACGCAGGGAAGAGAGAAGTGCTCAGACTTTGTACGTCGGTAGAACAATGAAGACAAGACGACGGGACGTGGCACATTAGCAGATTACTGGCTTTTGTTTTAGCGTTGTGAGCCGGCCACATGCAGTGGTGCTCCTTCACATATTACACTTTGCTTTACATAAACATCAGATTTGCATTAATCAATGCACTCTGTTTACATGGCATATAAGTATAAAGCAATCCAATCACAGCTGCTGTGGTCTTTACCGCTGCAAACTACATTTGTTATTTGTGGGGAGGTACTCCTCGGGCAGCGTGAATGCAGTCGCAGAGTACTTATATAGTTATATATAATATATATATATATATATATATATATATATATATAGGGTATAGTTTAAGAAGCAAATAAATCAAAGTGACTATTCTAAGGCTCTATTAAGTTAGTGTTAATCAGCATTTCCCACATCTGCTGCTTTTATTGTGAAAGAGTCACAGGAAACATTTTTCTGTCTCTCTGGTTAACACTGACGCTCTTCGTTCATTGCAGTTACATTAACATTGATACTGATCATTGGTGGTGCCTGTCATTAAGATCCATCCATCCAGCCAGCCAGCGATCCATAGTGAGCTCCATCCATCCATCCATCCATAGTGAGCTCCATCCATCCATCCATAGTGAGCTCCATCCATCCATCCATCCATCCATCCATCCATCCAGCCAGCCAGCCAGCCAGCCAGCCAGCCAGCGATCCATAGTGAGCTCCATCCATCCATCCATCCATAGTGAGCTCCATCCATCCATCCATAGTGAGCTCCATCCATCCATCCATCCATAGTGAGCTCCATCCATCCATCCATCCATAGTGAGCTCCATCCATCCATCCATAGTGAGCTCCATCCATCCATCCATCCAGCCATCCAGCCAGCCATCCATCCATCCATCCATAGTGAGCTCCATCCATCCATCCATCCATCCATAGTGAGCTCCATCCATCCATCCATCCATCCATCCATCC
>VUQG01019025.1:8624-46044 GCA_015106755.1 Etia nguti
TGACAATAGGGCCCAGTTTGAATGTTTTCAGTAGTTAAGTTTTTTTTTTTGGTGCTTTTTCTCATCCTTTATTATACAAAGTAAATCTTTGTATTTTGGGCTTGATTATAGATGGTTTTCCCCTTTTTCTCAAAGTAAACTCCCTGGTAGCTGCATTTATTTACATTACTTAAAGCATTTACTGAAGGTGTGATTCTAACTCGCCTCCTTCTCTTTGGTTCTGCTGGTATTCTGAAGGTTTGGACTGGGCTCATTGTCTCACCATTCCGGAGCCGGATCAGGATTCAGGATCAGATTAGGATTAGGCTTCAGGATGGATACATGGAGCAGGATCATAGGAGCGTTTTTACCGGGAGAAGATCCCGACCCCCTGGCCCTGTCCACATAAACCCATCAAACCGGAAACATTGTAGTGCGATATTCAGAACAAATTGGCTTTTGAATCTTCCAAAATTTCCCTTTTTGTGTGGGACCTCACAGACAGACTTACTGGCTGCACAGTGACGCACCGTTTATTTTTCTTTTTTATTAATAATAAAAAGAAGAGAAAAGCATGGATCAAATCCAGGAGGAGGGCTGGGAGGTGCAGGATGGATCCACACGCGTAAGGAGTGGTAAATAGTGGAAAACCATTACCAGTGGAGGAGGGAGGGAAGGGTGAAGAGGGAAGTCTGGGAGGAGACAAGGGATCGTAACTTTAATGTGGTCTGTATCTTTTTTTGTTTTTTGTTTTTTCTTTTTGGTCCAGTTTTTTTCTAGCGGTAGCCGACTTCTGATTTTCTTACACATGATCTCGATTATCTCAAAGCTTTATTCTCTTTTAATAAAATGTTCTACAACATTCGATGAACTGACTTTTTTCTTTCACTGCGTTAAAAATGGTGTGTAGAGAGTATTTGAACATATGCCTCTTGTTGGCTGCTGCTAATTTCATTGTCTTAAAAATCTCGTAGCTTAGCAGGAGCACTGTTTGCCAAGGTGCCACCTCTTTCAGTCCCACACTCTCCACTTCTTTGTCTCATGATGTGTTGGCCATGATCCATTACTAGCTAGCCAGATTTGCCTCATACTTTTTCCTCTCTTGCCTGGTCCACTTTGACGTCTCCACAATGGATCATCTGCCTCCATCTCACCCTGTCCCTGTCCTCCTCTATGACATCAACCCTCTGCATATCCTCCTTCTCTATGTCCATGAATCTTCTCTGAGGTCTTCTTTTACTCCTGCCTGGCATCTCCATCTTCAGCTTCATTTGTCTAGTATAGCCACTATGCCTCCTCTGCACATGTCCAAACCATCTCTGCCTTGTCTCTCTAACTTTGTCTTCAAATCGTTCAAACTATGCCGTCCCTGTGATGTACTCCCTTCTTATTCCGTCCATTCTGGTAATTTTCAATTACATTCTTAACTTCAACTCTGCCACCTCCACCTTTGCCTTCTGTCTTTGTTTGTGCTGTCTCTTGTTAGTGTTAGGAGGCAGTGAGAGAAGAAAAGACTAACATCTTTCCCACTCTTCTTCTATCAAATTCAGGCACACTATTGTGCAACGGCACTGGGGGTGGTTGTTAATCTGGGCTTGGATTGATTTTATGCCAAATGGCTTTGCTGACAGAACCTTTCCCGTTTGTCCAGGTCTGGGAGTGGGGTTAATGCTCTCCTGGCCTGGGTTAACGATACTCATTCAATAACTTCCTCAGGTGCTGGTTTACTTCAATGGTCGAGCCTCAGGGTCATTTATAGCAGCTGGGTTCATTTTCAGCCCACTGGGATGTCTTTCCTGCTTTTTTGTGACATCATCACAGACCTATTTAAATAAAGGCATTTCTTAAAAAAAAAAGTATTTGATTCTCCCTGTGCCAGCACATGTATAAACTGAGATGGCTGAAAATATAGTGGGTGCTGAAACTCGACTTCTAAAAATACTACAACTATTTTGTCTCTTGCTCTTGTTTAAGATCACGTTTTGTCTCGCACTTGTAGCAGCGGTCTGCTTCTTTATTACGTGTGCGTGATGACGTACGCTGGCCCCGGCCTCCATGCAGTAGTGTCATGAGGGTCTTCCTCAGTATTGGCACTCATGTCACCAGTCCAGTTAAACTGTGAGCGCATATTTTATTTTTTTTTTACAGATAAAAGCTGTGTCTTTATTTATCTATTTTTCCCGAACCCTTTGCTCGGGGCCGCAGACGTTTAACTGTCACCCTAGCTCGCTGCTAGCGTTAGCATGTCCGACGGAGGTGTTATTAGAGGACCTGCGGGGAGCAACGACTGTCGGATATACGTAGGGAATCTCCCTCCCGATATCCGCACCAAAGACGTGGAGGACGTGTTTTATAAATATGGGATCATTCGCGATATTGACATGAAAAACCGGAGAGGAGGCCCGCCGTTTGCCTTCGTAGAATTTGAGGACCCGAGGTGGGCTGCAGTGCCACATTTTAACTCATGTTTGCACCGAAATATCAGGACAGACTTTAAAGGTGATTTTAAAGGCAAATAGACTCATGTTAATACCCACACTTTAGAATTGTACTTCAGAATATGCATTTATACTGAAATGGTTGTCATTGTTAATTTGGGTGACAATTGTAGGTAATTAGGGATAAAAAGTTTTTTATTTATTTATTTGTATTTATTAGTTTTGGGGCAATGGACGGGCAAGAGGTCCAGCCAGGGTGGCACGTACACAAATGTGTTTGTGTATGGAGTCAACAAAATATCCACACAAAAAAAACCCCAAAAATATAATGTATCATTATCTCTTCTAAGAAAGCAAAGACAATTTTAGGTATAAATGAGAAAATAAAAAGTTCCCCCCAAAAAACAAGCAATTAGTTTTTACAAGTATTTTAAGGACATAAAAGCTGAGGGGGCAATGCTCTACAGCAGGGGGGCAGTTGACCCCTGCCCCCCTGTAGATCTGCCCCTGGTGTTAATAAGATAACATTGGTTTCAAATAATAAGCTCATTTTTTTATGGAAGCTTGTTTCTACCACTAAGGGGGGAAAAAAGCAAAATTTTTGCCATTCATGAGTCAAAACTCCAACTTAATAAGTCAAAATATCCTTATAATTTTGTCAGTTTCTAGTATTATTTCTCCAAAATTTGAGTTAGAAAGTGGCAGCAATGAGCTTCCATAGAATTTAAACGACTAGTTCCACATGCTAAGGATATAGACTGCTGGGTTTCGGATGTTTTCATACTGTTGACTCTGTATTATGCCATAGAGACCAGATATTTGTAATATGGTCATCTCAGGTACACAGGTCTACTCCCACCTGTATTGTCCAGAGATGTTTTCAAGGGGCTGCACAAAGACCCAGATTATAATAAACAGATTATTTTGAACAGTGAACCATGCAAAGCTATTTGAAGTAGTATCCCTGGCACTTGCTTCACCAAGTTTGACCAAATTAAACTATTTGCCTTCAAAAAGATTAAGGGAGGGTTGTTCTTTGACCTGATCAGTAGAAAAATAAACAACTGTAACTAGAATTTAGCTAAAACAGTAATATATATATATATTTTTTATTAAGTAAACATTATATTGAAAGTAAAAGAAAGCAATTACGAGGTAAGAAGAGCAAGAGCAAGATATCTTGAAACCTCCTTGAAAACGTCCCTATAAGTCCCCGTGATGTTTTTCCACTTGTTTTTAATGAAATCCTTCATACCACTGGCACTAGGAGGTCAGCTCCAGCTCCAGCCTTTTGTGTGAACGTGTGTGTTTTAATTAAAAAAATGATTGAACAGACAGAACATAGTTTGCTGTTTCAGCACCATGGAGAGTGACACTAGGACTGATGGGGTCTGAGTGCTTTAATAAAGAAATGACATTTCTCTGAAAACACTTCCCATGTCTAATTACTGTGCACTGTAATTTATTTACACAGCTGTATTTGTCTCTCCATGTAAGAAGTGTCCTCAGAAAATCCCTCCAATTTTAGATAATGTTGTAAAAGTATATTAAGACCAATGTTAAATTTTTATTTTGGTTGAAGCCAGTATTTTTAATGCCTTACGTTATTTATGGGTTTAATATAAAAGACAGATGTGCTTTGCAGGTCTGAAAAGTGAAAGCAATTAAATCTGCATTCTATTTAATGGCCACTAGGGGACAATAATTACAGTTTCAAAAATACTTTGCTTCCTATATAAATCTACGGGAAACTGGCTTTCTGACATAAAACTTCTACGCAATTTTTTGCTGAGTTTATGGGCTCAGTCACTCATTTGGGGTAATACTGAAGCGGGAGCTGGCAGGACCTGAAGGATCACATGCGGGAGGCAGGTGATGTATGTTATGCTGATGTGTACCGTGATGGCACCGGCGTGGTGGAGTTTGTACGCAAAGAAGACATGACTTACGCCATCCGTAAATTGGATAACACAAAGTTTCGCTCCCATGAGGTAGGTTAGGGTCACTGCAATGAATAGCTCTGGGAGTAAATGTTAGGATTTGAACTGTTCAAGGCAAGTCCTGACGCGAAAAATGGAGCAGGGAGAGGGAAGAAAATGAGCATGAGGGTGAAATTCTACATCGATGACACTAATCAGATGGTGTACAATGATAAGGCCATGTTTAATTTCTTTCGTGGAGATTCTTTGTAAGAGGGCAACCATGTTTTCAAAATGTTTTTAACCCTAATTAATTCCGTCAAGCAGCTCTTTTGCCATTCCCACTCTTCTGCTTGTGTGTTCAGGGTGAGACGGCCTACATTCGAGTAAAGATGGATGGCCCTCGCAGCCCCAGCTACGGTCGCTCTCGCTCTCGTAGCCGCAGTCGAAGCCGGAGCAACAGCGGGTCACGCAGCTACTCCCCACATCGCAGCAGAGGATCTCCTCGCTACTCTCCCCGCCGCTCCCGCTCTCGCACCTAGACCCACCTCCTATGACATGAAACCACCAGCTCATCCCAGTTGCTTGTCTCAGAGTGACTTCACAGAACACATCTCCATGGACCATTTTCTGTGTTAACTGTTTCCTGCGTCCCTGGTGTGTTTCTTTTCCCCCAGGTTTCTGTTGTGAGATTTGTTTTGCTTTACATAAGACCAGCTGAATTTTCCTGGTTTATGTATGTCCCCTTTACTTCTTATATTTCTATCCTTTTCTCACCCTTTTCACCCCACAATGATCTAAACCTTTTTCCTGCAAACTTGTCCCTTGCTATGTGTGTACTCCTCCGCTTCCAGTTCCGAGCTGTGTGTGGATTGTATGCTTTGTGTTTTGGTTATTATACTGGGGTTGTTATGGATGTATATATATTAATATACATATATTTGTTACCACCATTGCATTTAAAATTGTATTTTGACCCTTTCCTGTGTTTCTCTGTTCAGAGTTCAGAGGAGCAGGATAGGATGGGAACAGAGGAGACTGTTCACATTAGGATAAGCAGGAGGAGGAGGAGTCAGATATGGCACCAATGGTATGATGGCTGTGGTCTCTATATCTGAAATCTACATAAGATAAGGCTTTAGTCCATTTTAACCATAAATATATGCTTGAACATAGCTGATTACTGTAATCAGATGTTTGTGGTTGTAGTAAAGGTTTTGTTTGTTGCATGCTCACATTCTAAGATTCATACCAGCAAGGTTAGACTAGCCCCTAAAATCCAGTGATCCTTCTCAGTGGTCCCTGCAGATTTTTCTAAAACATTATTAAATCCTGTGATGGTTCTGTCCCTGGTAGCTGTATTTATTGACATTTCTTTAAGCATTTTCCTGAAGGTGTGATTCTAACTCGCCTCCTTCTCTTTGGTTCTGCTGGTATTCTGAAGGTTTGGACTGGGCTCATTGTCTCCCCATTCCGGAGCCGGATTAGGATTAGGCTTCAGGATGGATACATGGAGCAGGAGCATGGGAGCAATTTACTGGGAGAGGATCCCGACCCCTGACCCTGTCCACATGACCCCATCAAAGTGGAAACGTTTGATAGAAATATTCAAACTTGAAATTGGCCTTGAAACAGCAGAAAGAAAATTTCTTTTTACACGGGAAGGCTTCCTGATGAGAATTTTTTAAAAATTAAGATGATCAAAGCTTGGTGTAATCCAGGAGGAGAGCTGGGAGGTGCAAGATGGATCCACGCACATAAGGAGAGTGGTAAAGCTAAACATTGACACACTTGCAGAGGGTGGGGAGACTCAGAGGTTACAGGAGGATGCGACTTTTATGTATGCAATTTTCTCTTAGGTCAGCACTTTTCTGCAGAAAATGCGTATTCATTGAGATAAATATAATCTCCAGTACCTTGAAAAGCTTCAATAAAAATTCAGTTTACAGTTTCGTGTTATCCTGGTTTTCTTTTTTGTCCACGTTCTGCAGATTTATCGAATTACACAGTTCATTCATTAGAGGGAATAGAAAACAACCAAAAACCCTGACAGATGTGTTCAAAAATGTACATACAATCATCATGGGCATGAATGTTGTGGTAATTTTGTGGTTTCAGGGATTTCTATGAGCAGTTCTTTTCCCAGGGTGGATATGATTGTACAGCGTACATCTTTGACTTTTAAAAATAACAACAAGATTTAGGGAGCACAAGTTTGAATTTATTTTGGATTTTCTCTAATTCACACAGGATTAAATAAACCCCACTAAGATTTGGTTAAATGTCCCTTAGCAAGGTGCACTTCCACTAGATGATTTTGGTAGCCATCCACAAGTTTCTGGCATAATTCTGGCCTGATATCTGACTGCTCTTCTGTTGGTTGGTTTCTGGTGTGGCCTCAGCTTTTAAACATAGTCCACAAATTTTCACTGAGGTTGAGGTCATGACTTTGGAAGGCCATTCCAGAAGATTAATGTTTGCCTGTTTTATGTGTGTTTGCGATCATTGTCCTGTTCAACATTCCAGTTGTGTCCAAGTTCCAAACATCTAGCAGTTAAATTGATGTGAAGTTGAAGAATCTGGAGGTAGCCCTCTTTTCTCATGATTCTATCCACTTTGTGCAATGTACCAGTACCACTGGCAGCTAAACAGCCCCAGAACATGATGCTACCATCACCATGCTTGACAGCTAGTACAGTATTACTTTTCAAAGCCTCACGTTTACTCCTCTAAACATACCCCGTGTCATACCACAGGGTATGTTGGATCTCCAGGCATTTGGTTTGTTCATGGCTGGAAATTTCAGTCAAGCTTGAAATCTCAGTTAATGGTGATGTAAAACTCTTCACTGTGGACAGTGACCCTGATGTTCCAGCAGTTCCGGTTAATGGCATTCTTGAGCCTTGGAGGTTCCGTTGAACATACTAACCAATTTCAGTGACAGTTTAGGTCTTCTTCCAGACACTGGAAAAGTGGTGACACATCTGAATGACTTGTACTTATTTACTCGTGTTTGAACTCATGATCTTGGAACCTGCAGTTGTTTAGAAATCACTCCAAGAGACCTTCTCAACTTATGTAGATCTACAGTCCTCTTCCTTAGATCTTCACCTTAAGAGTTCCTTGGACTTCCCAATTGGACTTTCCCATTGGTCAATCCACTGACTGCTGTCAAATAAATACTTTATGCGTTGGCAAAGAAACTATCATTTGTAGTCAATCACGACCATCAATGAGAAGTTAGTAGGTCTTGTTAAGTTAGAACTTCACAGTTAACTTAACTGTAGAACTTTCAGCACCACTTAATTGATTTAAGTGAGTGTGTGTACAAATATGACTCTGTGTGGATTATAGAGAATCCAAAATAAATTCAAACTTGTTTCTTTAAAATCATTAAAGATGTATGCTGTACAATCACTACACTGTGGAAAAAGAACAGTTCGAAGAAATCATTAACAGCACAAAAGGACCATGACGTTTATGCTCGTGTAAGTGAAAGTAAACTTCTCACCACATATGTGATGCCTCAGTTTAGGGTCTTGGTTATCAACACCACCTTTTTTAAAAAGGGTAGAAATGAACACCAAATAAAGTTACAGTCACACCAGCATGAATAAATAAGGATGATTATGAGTCATGCAAACCTACTCAATTGTAGCCCAAAAATAAAACATATGAAGTTGAAAATGATCATAATAGGGATAATTTAATGGTACTGTGATATACCGGGGACTGTGGAAAAAGAAGAAAAAACAGAGAAAATGCGAAGCAGGACAATGTGAACCTTTATTTTTTTACAATATTTGAAGAAACTCAAAAGTAAAAATCATATTTAATTAGTTATTAATGTGCTTTTTTTGGGCTCGAGGGGGTTGCACACCAATCACCTGGATCAATGGGGCCCTCTAAAAGTTGGGGGAGGGAACGGGTGAAACGGTGCATTCTGGGTGGAAATAAGATGCAGGGTGCTGTCCACAAGTAAAATCACGCCGTTGGCAGGGTGGAGGCTTCGCTCGAACCAATCACGTGGTGAATGTGAAGCGGAGGGCGGAACGCACGGGGGCACACTTCCTTGCATAAA
The DNA here is from genome assembly GCA_015106755.1 of Etia nguti. Lineage (NCBI taxonomy): Eukaryota > Metazoa > Chordata > Actinopteri > Cichliformes > Cichlidae > Etia > Etia nguti. The sequence continues at coordinate 17,042 of VUQG01019025.1, forward strand.
TAAAGGAAAAATCTGCGCGGTCCCTTCATCGCACACCGTTGCATGTTAAGACTTCCTTGAAAGACGGTAAGAGTGAAATAGACGTTTGGTCCTAACCTTTGCTGCTTATTGTCACCGTGAGCAGGTCAGCGTCAGCGTGAGGGGCGAGGTTTCCTTATCCCGCGTGCTCATCCACGCTCTCAGGCTCTTACCTTACTTGCTGTACATTATTTGCAAACCTGGTAATCGGAGCACTTACACCATTGTTGGGTTAAATGAACAATACTGCGTGTTGTAATGGTTAAACTGGGCTATTCTAGCAGCATTTATCAAATAACGATGCCAGCGACGCATGGCTTCCATTACTTGTGATCCTAACATAAAGGGCCCTTTATGTCTCAAATTACACGAAGGACCTCAATAACAGGGACACTTATCTCCATCACCTGTTTTGGATAGTGTCCTGGTCTCATTTATCTTACACTTGCAAATCATGTAAATCTTCTATTCAAAATGAAAGTAAATAAAAGGCACCCCTGCAGCCAGTGACCGCTTCCTTAGGCACATTGTGTGATGTCACGAGAAGGTAAAAGAGCTGAGCGGGCACGGTAAAGATTGCTTTGTCTCCTGCAGTCAGAAAGCCAACATGGGTGACAAGAAAGCTGTGATAAAGAACGCAGACATGTCTGATGAAATGCAGCAGGATGCAGTGGACTGTGCCATGCAGGCCATGGAAAAGTATAACATTGAGAAGGATATCGCTGCCTATGTCAAAAAGGTATGTTGCTGTTGCTTCTAAATAAAATGAGTAGTGCAAACTTGTTGCATGCATTTTTTGCCAAGAAGATGCTAATGTGCGTCTTCCCCTGCAGGAGTTTGACAAGAAGTACAACCCCACATGGCACTGCATTGTTGGGAGGAACTTTGGCAGCTACGTGACACACGAGACGAAGCATTTCATCTACTTCTACCTGGGTCAAGTGGCTATTCTACTGTTCAAGTCTGGCTGAGATGTGCCCTCTTAAACTATTTCAGCATTTCTTCTCCCATTTGCTACATGACTACCTCCTGATTTCTTGCCGTCTTCAGCCTGTTATTATTTTTGTCTCCTGCAACACTACTACCAACAGTGGCTGGTGCTTTGAGCTTGTGTAATGCCTGGACTGGTGATGTGTCATTCATAGAAAATGCCAATATAAAATGACTTATGGTGACAGCACTCAGTCAGCCTCTGCACATCTAACAGACTCATTTTGGCTCATGACTTCTCAGTAATTTGCTGTGCTGTGGTGCACAGACTTTGTATGTTAGTTCACATGACTGTATAATTTATTTTCATTGAATTAAAATGAGCAACAGGCTTTTTTGTTATCCTTTTGATTTTCACTGACAAACCATACTGAGACTGTTGCTTACATGAAATAAAGGATGCAACATACTGAGAGATTTTAGGGGTTTTGTACATGCCTAAACATTCCTGTTGACACTTGCAGTGTTGTTGTAGATCTTTGGGAATGTAATTCAGTGAGCAGTCATTGTGATATTTTCATCATATTGACCAAAAAAACAACAACACAACTTTGACAACAGTAAATTGGTTCAAAATGTGTCCTGTGTGCTTTGAATTCATTTCACTTCCATGAACTATTAATGTCTTTGCATCCTGTTGGGCTGTCCAGCACTTTATCTCCCGTGTATTCTGATTGAAGCATTGGGATGCATCTAAACTTTAGGTGCTCGGACATAACTGAGAATAGGCGGATATACAGTACCTCTTGTTTCCTTTTATTTTTTTGGGAAATGCAGGATTTATTTTATTTTATTTGTACGTGCAATGTGGTGTATGAGGCAAAAATTGAATTCGTACAGTTGCAAATGACCTTGAAAGCCAGTATTTGGTATGATCACCTTTATTCAACACTTTAGTTCTTGTGTACTGTGGTGTACCGCAGCCTTTTCTCACGGTTTACTTTCCTGTGAAAAAAAATACAATAAAGTTAAGCACCATTTTAGAAAAAAAAATTTCCAAATCAAACTATGTGGAAGCTCATGTCTGCCAGTAAAATAAAGTTTACTATGCATACAGGCACATTTTTATTTACTTAATCAACAAATTTTGTTGATTAATGTGAAATTTTGAAATTTTCGGCTTTTGGAACAGCAGAAGAAATACATAAATATATTATTTTATTGTATTTTTTTCAGTGGCAGAAACAAGCCTCCGTAGTGTACAAAACTGCTGGCGGTAAACGCTGTAAAATTGATAGTTTTGTGTTTCTGGTTTCCACCGCAGGGGGCGGTAATGAGCTGAACTCTTGGATGTGAAGCTTTAAAGAAGCCCAATAACCACCGAGGAGATAGTAGAAGTATGGCGGCTCAGAGCGGGTTGTCACACCCGGCTCCTGGCCGCGGTGGTGGGTCTACTTTCCCCCCGGTGCCTCTGTCCGCTGAGGCCGCTCCCTTCACTCCCATGGCGGCGGACGGTTGGCGCCCCGGCCCACAGTCGGAGGCCGAGAAACTGTTTTCCAACTGCGCCATAAAACTGAGAGCCCTGCGAGCAGACTCGGTACAACTCAAAGAGGAGCTCAACCTGCTGTTTGACCAACTCCTGTCCGAAAACTACAACAGGACCTTCGAGCCCGTTGTCAGCATCCGTCCAGAGGTACGGACACTCGCTTTGGACCTGTAGTCTGTTTTCAGCGACACAAACTCTATAAGAGTCTGCTGCCTCTGTATTTGGCACCAGAGGTGGGATGAATAAACACCGAAACAGCCATAGACCCACACACTTCAGACCCCCGAGGATAACCATATAATCAATAAGAGACTAGCTCTAAACTGAGCCAACAACTGTGACGTCAGCATTTCTGTTTTTTCTGTGTTGGTGAGCCTCCTCGTTTCCATTTCAGGACGTGTGTTCTCTGCTGAAACATGCCAGCTGTCTTGTGCCGCTGACTCAGGAGCATCTAGTCATCAAACTCTGCCAGGTTGTCCATCATCTGCTCAACCAGCTGAAGGTAACGGGTCACGCTTGTGCCACATGTACACTTATGTATTGTTAGGACTGGTTTTGTCTCACGTACACTATATGGAGAAAAGTACTGGGTTGTCACTGAACTGAGGTGTTTCGTTCAGTCTCGTTGGCACAGATGAACAAAATCAGACACCTAGCCATGCGTACAAGCATGCGTGAAAGAGTGGGTCGTTTTAAGCAGCTCAGTGAAGTCGAGTGTTCTACTATGACAGGATGACCGATGCCAACTAAGTGGTATTATTGCAAAGTGGAAGCAATAAATCAATAACCACAGACATCCAGACCTCAATAGACATTAACATCCGCACAAAAACTGTGTATGGAGAGCTTCGTGGCATGGTTTCTATGACCAAGAAGCTTTGCATCACCAAATATCCAACTGCAGTGTGCCATCTATGAAGTTTGTTGGCCTGGGTCGATGGTTCCAGTAAAGGGATATCTTAATGCTTTAGCTTATGAAGACATTTTAGACAAGTCTCTACTTCCAGCCTTGTAGGAACAGCTTGGGGAAGCTGTGCCAGCTTGAGTCTACCCCAGTGCACAAAGCAAGCTCCATAAAGGTGTCGTTGGATGAGTTTGATGTGGAAGAATACTCCAAATTGATCCAACCGTTAAACACCTTTGGGATGAACTAGAACAGAGATTCCAGCATCAGTGTCTGACTTCATAAATGCTCTTCTGGATGAGAGGACAAAAATTCCCATAGACAGTCTTGTTGAAAGCCTGTAGAGGATTCTCTTAGTGGAAGCTCTTATATCAACACAACCAGCTCCATGCTAACAGAATAGGATGTTGTAGAAGCTTGTGTAGTTGTTGGGATATACTTCACTTAGAGCCACATTTGTCTTTTATTTTTAAGGTAATAATGGATGAGCACACGCTGGATGTCCTGGTGAACTATACTGCAAGTGCACTGAAAGTATGCAGTACGTGGACGCACACAGACGTCCTCCTGGCACTCTCCACTGTAGTCTATGGGAATGGACCTCAGTGCCACCAGGTAGATATTTATACAGTGCACTTTGCGAAAAGTGTGCCCTAACTGTTGAGTATGTACATCAAGATTTTTTTTTATATATTTGTAGCACCTCAGCGACTTACTGGGTGAAGAGGGATTCCTCCTGCAGTATAGTTCTCCATCTCAGTCAAACATGGAGTTACGCCGCGTTGCTCTTACCTGCATGGCCAACATCTGTCTCAGGTACTGCTACTACATGGTTGAACCAGTAGCCATTTTTATCTGTGTAAACTGCAGGCTATATAAAAGCCTGGATGTAGTGTCTGTAATCTGATTTCTAAAGAGACGCTCCGAATCTGGAACTCGAATTAGACGCAGTGGAGCAAAGAAACTAATCGCAGCTTTAAATGTCTCCTTAGGGATATAGCTAACCAAACATCAGTAAGTGTGAAAGGTGGAAGTTGGACAGCTGTTTTCAGGGGTTCGAATCACAGCTGAAGGCCTCAGAAATAAATCAAAACATCAACATTTTTAAAAACTCCTTCATACTTTAAAAACTCCATTAAGCTACTACAGCACCTGCTCCAGCTCAAACAACCCAAAAAGGATATTTGTATATGTATTTTATTTTTAGTGTCATTTTCTCCTTCTTTGAGCTTGTATTTGTTGCTCTAATCATCTGGCTCTGTCCTGCAGGATACCTGGTCAGCCACCTTTGGATGATCAGTACAGAAGTGTGTGCTTCCGAGCCTTCCTGAAAACGCTGCAGTCAACCAAACCTCCCGACACTGACGAGCTCTTCTACTGCATGGTACTGGATACTCAATAACAAACATTTAAACGCGAAACAGATGAATTCAATCGTGCTTATATAAGATCGTGTAATCTGTGCAGGTGATCCAAGCAGCTCTGAAGGGACTTCAGTGTTGTCTCTCAGGTGGAAAGTGGAAATTTGGTGGAGGGGAGGAGCTTGGATCCGTACTGGCTGCACTTAAGGTGTAAAATCTTACCACAAGTGCACAATTATTATTCGTTAATTATTATTTATTTGAGTTGAGTATTAATATGGAGTCCTGCTCATGTATTCTGCAGCGGCTCATGTTCCAGGGGGCTCCAGGTGTGATTGTAGAGTGGCCGGCTGTACTTTATCCAGCACCTTTACCGCAGTACGAGAGTCTCTCTGCAACAAAAACTGCAGAATCACCAAAATCATTAGAGCCACCAAAGGATGCCACTGTGCCAGGAAAAGCTTCAGGGGTAAGAAGAGTGTCGATACCAACGATGGCCACATTTAAAAACACTGAGGAAACACTGATGTTTGGTTGAATGTATTTCTCTCTCCGAAGAATAAAAAGAGGAAATCTAAAGGTAAGGGAAAGAAGACTAAAACCGAGGAGAGCAGAGGGGATGAACGAGAGGAAGGAGATGCAGAGACTGTACCTGCGCCTCCAAAAGGCAGGGCGGAGGAAAAGCAGCCTGCCTCGTTTCTCTACCCGTCCTGGAAAATAAACTGTTCTGATTCTGAATTTTCCGATCTAGAGGGCAACGCGCAGAGCAAATTAAGGTACAGAAAGACCCTTTTAAAAATATTTTTCCCCCATGCATGTGTATCTTTTAAAAGTTTCAATAGATGTTGACTTTTTTAAAAACTTTTTACACTCTTTCAGAGTGAATCACGGTCGTGTGCGTCAGGGTGCGCTGCACTGTTTGTTAGCAGTGGTGAAAGCAGTAGAGAAGAGAACTCTGTACGGTTACTGGTCTTCCTTCATCCCCGACTCTCCCATTGGGGGACCACCGCCTCTTACTCTCCTCACAATTATTCTGAAGGACCTCTCGCCAAAGGTACAACGCACGCACACACACTGTGCAGTTCTTCTGGACCGATACGATTGTAACACCTCTATCTTTACCCTCCTTCCAGGTGAGGTTGTGTGCACTTCAGGTGCTGTCAGCCATGCTGGATGGCTCCCGGCAGTTCCTGGCTGTGGCTGAAGATACGGCGTCTCCTCGAACATCTTACACCCCTTTCTCCTTCAGGCTGGCGACTGCTATCAGAGAGCTGCACCGCGCCCTCAGTCTGGCCCTGCTGGCCGAGACCTCCCCTCAGACACTCACACAGGTCATAAAGGTACGGTTATTTAAATTTAAATTCCATTTAATTTCAGGGGAATTACACCCTCAGTCTCATAAAGTATGACCAAAAAATTGATAAGCCAATGAATCCATTAGGGTTTAATTACATTTATTTCATTATATGCAATAGGTTCAGGTGCCAGTAATGAAATGTGCTATAATGCAAAAGTAAAAAAGTATTCTAAGTGATTTTTATGGTGTTAAAAAGTTCTTCAAAGACTCTGGAATAATCTTTTAAAGTTACACCTTTCAAATTCTGACATAAAAATAGAATTAAGAATAAGTCTGGGCAGTATTAGTGTTGTTGGTTTTTTTTTTCGGTATTGAGAGAAAGTGAAAAATAAACAGAATTTGTTGTGACAATTACCATGTTAGCTATATGGTTGCATGTTGCCTGCTAACACTTTGAATAACTTCACATACTTTTACTGTGTAAGGTCAGATGTTCACAATCTGTGTGCGCATCTAAATAAGAGGATTATTCACTGTTTGTCTTTTTTGTGGTGTTTATCAGGATGTAAATTACAATATGAGTTTCATGTGAAATGAGCTGAGAGAGTGCTGAATTCTGGGATGCATCTTTATTATCCACACTGTAAATATCCGTCTGCTTCGTCTGTTAGTGTCTGGCCTACTTGGTGGCCAACGCTCCCTATCACCGCCTCAGACCTGGCCTGCTCACTCTGCTCTGGAAGCAGATTCGTCCGTACGTGCGCCACAGAGGTCTGTATATTGTCGGCACGCTGAAATAACTGCCAATAGGATGCAAGACACTGAAGTCTGTTACCGTCAACACAACTATCTTTCCTTCTTTAGATGTAAACGTGCGTGTGTCAGTCCTGACACTTTACGGGGCTCTGGTGACCACGCAGGCTCCTCTCCCTGAGGTGCAGCTGCTCCTCCAGCAGCCGGATCACAGCAGCAGCACCGGTGCGTTCACGCCGCAGGACTCAGGTCTCAGCTGGAGACAAAGAGATGGGGTAGCCTCACCCTCTCGTACACCAGTCACACATTCCCAGCGGCGCTCTAGCACACACTCCCCACACATTCCTCACACACCAGGGGAAGAGGACAGCCGGCGACTGTGGCTGCTGCAGCTCAGTGTGACACTAGTGACTCAACCCAGAGAGGACCAATCAGACAGCGAGGGAGTGGGAGGAGGTGCTGCTTTAGAGCCACCTCCTGTTCGACTTGAAGCTCTGCAGGTGAGCAATAACGAGTAAGACAGGAAGCTCCAAACAGACATTTCTAAAGTCTGAAGATGTTTTTAATCTCTTGTGTTTCAGGTCTTGTTTCACCTGGTGCGTGGCTACTTCCCTCTAACTCAACACTATCTGTGTGAGATTGGGCAAGTGAGCGCACGCTGTCTTGGGGAGATGGACACCTCCATACAGCTGCACGGAGCAAAAGTAATGCCCTCTATATAATATAGAAGTATAAATTTAATACTGATCCTGCAACCTGCAGCCATACACAATAAAACAAGTATCAGATATTTAGAAATAACATCTGTCTTTTATTTAGTTGCTAGAGGAGTTTGGTTCGGGAATAATTCAGCAGTACAGAGCAGAAAACAATGTGCCTGAGAGCTCAAGGATCCCCATAAGCCAGGTAAATGCAGATCATTTCTACACAGTGCAGTACACACAGCAAACGATTACAGAGGTTTAAGCAAATGTGCTTCGTTCTTTTTGGACAAATCCTCATTCGCCTGTTTCAAAGATGGATTCAGGAAATTCAGGGTTAAAATCTAAGTGTGGGTGCTATTCTTAATATCCATATGTAACAGACAGGTTTAAAATATATATTTATGTAACGTTTTAGAGCATTTACAGGAGTAGGGACATGAGTTATATGATCTACAGGTAGAGCACAGACTGAGAAGATGAGTTTAGCTGCTGTCACTGAGGCACAGATCAGTTCTGTGCAGGCGTCAGCAACAGTAAAAGGAGGCATTAAGCACAGGTTGTATTTATTAAAAAAAAAGTCACTCTAATCCAAATTAATGTGTGTTAATTTAATTAATGTGTGTACAATACAGGTGTTGCAGTTTTGGTCAGAAGTGTTGAGCGGCCCGCTAAACCGAGCACTGCAGAATGAGCAACATCCCACGCTGCAGGCGAGCGCCTGCGACACGCTCTCCTCCATCCTCCCACAGGCCTTCGCACAGCTGCCTGTGAGTTATCCCCTTTTATTGGACTTGTTTTTCTGTACTGGTGCTGGCGAGCTTCACGGCGCTGTATGTGTACTGTTGTTTTTAAGGACAAGACCCAGCTGATGTGCATCACTGTGCTGCTGGGACTCACCTACATTGAAAACTATCTGGTGAAGACGGCAGCCGTCAGGGCTTTGGGGATCTATGTACTGTTCCCCTGCTTGAGAGAGGTAGGTGTGCTGATCAGCAGCTATGAGCACAATTTACAATTTAAATCAGATATTTTGAATCCAAGAATTGTAAACCTCGGAAAGAAACAGAAAAATCATGTTCTTCTTTTCAGGATGTCATGTTTGTGGCTGATACTGCAAACACTATCCTAGCTGCGCTCGATGATCGATCTACAAATGTGCGTGCCAAGGCTGCCTGGTCCCTAGGGAATCTCACAGACACTCTTATTGTTAATATGTAAGACAGCATGGATGTACCACACATATCGTCTCAGAACAGACTGAAATCATATTAAAAGGGTAGAATAAAATATACCTAATGCCTGTAAACAGTTGATCTTGTTTCTCTTTAACCAGGGAGAGTGTGGGTGTGGACTTCCAGGAAGAGTTATCAGACATGCTGCTGCTCAAGATGCTGCAGGCAGCCACGCGAGCAGCAGCAGACAAAGACAGGGTGCGAGCAGCTACGCTTTCACACTCACACAAACATGCAGGTTATTTTAAAACGCCCCTGAATTCATCTGTTAGATCGTGTAGCGCATACTTACGTCTTCCCTCGATCCCTACCAGGTGAAGTCGAACGCAGTGCGCGCTCTCGGGAATCTGCTTCATTTCCTGCGGCAGAGTCAGATGACCAGGCCTGCGTTCCAGCGGCCGCTGGAAGATGCAGTGCGTGCTCTGGTTAAAACGGTCCAATCGGAGGCTACGATGAAGGTCAGATGGAACGCCTGTTATGCTTTGGGAAATGCTTTCAGAAACCCCGCCTTGCCGCTAGGTAAGTGTTTAACCACAGGGCTGTAAACGCATCATAAATTGTCACTGCTATGCATTACATATTGAAGGAGGCTGCTGTGCAAAATGTCTCCAGCAGTGATTCATTTGGATTTCGTTTTTTTTGAAAAGCTGCTCATGTCTATTTTTTCATCAGACTCAGCCGCCTGGTCTCACGAAGCGTTCTCTGCGCTCTGCCACGTTGTTACTTCCTGTAAGAACTTTAAAGTGCGGATCAAATCCGCCGCTGCCCTTGCAGTTCCCGCCCACCGCGGCTGCTACGGAGACACGGAGCGGTTCACCCGTGTGTGGCGCTCACTGGCGACAGCCCTCGAGAACAGCGAAGACACCAACGACTTCTTGGAGTACCGCTACAGTGCCAGCCTGCGACACACACTCTCTCAGGCTCTGTTACACCTGCTCAGCGTAAGCCAGTCACAGGACATGCTTGGGCTCGGTGCATCGCTGGCCAGTGAGGAGGGGACGGGCATCAGAGAGCATTTGATAAAGTACCTCCGAGCAGAGGAAGGAGGAGGAGAGGAGGCAGAGAAGGACATAAGGGGGGAAAGTTTGCACCCTCAGGAGAGAATTGGAAGTGTGGAGCAGATTTTGATCAGGATGAAGGGGTTAAAGGTGGAAGGGGAGGAAGAGAGGGGTAAGGAGGTGGTGATTCATTTCCTGGAGGATTTGATAAAGACTTGTGAAGAGACTTGGAAAAACACCCAAACTAACAGAGAGGTGACTGAAAGCAAGGCGGATCATGTATGAACTGTTCAGCAGTGATTTATGACTGATAATGTTGAACATCTGTTCAAACAGATTTTAAATCTGAAAAAATAAAAAATAAACATTTGCAAGAAGAAAAATTGGCTTCTCTTCACTGGGTCCCAGTTAAATCCAGAATCAAATTTAGAGTTCTTCTCCTCACATACTAGGTCTTAAATAATCAGGCCCCATCTTACAGACCTGATAGTACTATATTACCCCAATAGAGCACTTAGCTCTGAGATGCAGGCTTACTTGTGGTTCTTAAGATATTTAAAAGTAGAATGGGAGGCAGAGTCTTCAGCTTTCAGGCCCCTCTTCTGTGGAACCAGCTCCCAGTTTGGATTCAGGAGACAGACATCCTCACTGCTTTTAAGATTCGAGCTGGATCAGGCTGCTGGGCGTTTCCCATGATGCACTAAATGATTCTTCACACTCTGTGTTTACACACCACTCGGTATTCAATCATTAATCTCTGGCTGTCTTCCATAGTGTACTTTTTGTTTTGTCTCCCTCCCCCTCACCCCCAGCCAGTCGCAGCAGATGGCCGCCCTTTCCTGAGCCTGGTTCTGCTGGAGGTTTCTGCCTGTTCGTCCTACCCACTGTCGCCAAGTGCTTACTCGTTGGGGCATCCTTTGATAGCTTACCATTTGATACCTTAAAATTTAAAGTGCCTAAAGGAAACTTGTGGTTTTATTTTATATAAATAAAACTGAACTGAACTTAGGGTCACCATCCACCCTTAAATGCTGCTGCTGCAAAAATCTGAATGAGATGCACCTCATTACTCTAAAATCTCTCATCCAATACAGTCCTGTGCAGAAGTGTTAGTCTTGCAGTGGACTAAAATCTATCAGGAGAGCATCATGATTATATTCCTCAGAATGAGTGCCAGCTGCTTTGAACAGCATGAAAGTAAAACAGTAAAGTTAGTACTTTCAGATTGTTGAATCGTGTTCATCTGTTTGTATCACTTTCACAGGTCACGTGGTTGACCCGTGATTGTATGTTTATGAATTGTAACAAACACGCAAAAGAATAAACAAAATCCTTGAAGAAGCAACTCCTACATTTTCTTCTAAATAGGCCAGAATCAGGATAATATGGTGTATAATTGATAAGCCCACATAATTTTTTTTCTTACTTGTAAATTTGCGACTTTAAAGTGAATAATTTGTGCATCTTTTGGGAATATTACCCCATTCCTATATTTAAAAACACACACACACACACACAAAAGGATATTTAGTGTAAAGTTGCCTCACTCGCTGTAGAAGTCAAAGCCCGCAACAGGGGGCGCCAGAGGCGAGAGGTGGATGATCGGGATGTTGATTAGTGATGCCTGAGCGGGGCACACCACGCTGTTGTAGAAATGGACGCGTTCGAGTTGTTTCGGAAACTCGGAGTTGGAGCTAAATTTGACCTGAAGAGGTTTGGTCAGGACGCCGCTCGGTTTAAGGTAAGCTTCATAGTGTAGCTGATGACACGTACTGGATGAAAACAGCGATTGGTTAACAGCAGCGCGAACCACGGTTTAATGCATTTTAGCTAACCTCGAGTTTTGCTGTCCTGCTTGTGTAGCAGTTTAACGTTTTAGGGAAGTTTTTGTGCTTAATACATTTATTTGAAGGATAGTACAACCGTAACACTCACACATACATATTCACACACGTCTGTGTCTCTCTTTATTTTGTAGCCCGTGAGGAGTCACGCAGAAGCAGCTTCTCCCGATCCTCTCTCTGCGATTGATTATTTTTCTACAGCCAATGGAGCCCAAAGCTGGACCCAGGCACAGGAGGAAGAATATGAGGGAAGTGAAGATGGAGATTCCGACAGAGGAGGCAAAAGAAAGTACAAAGAGGAGGAGAGGGATGTGAGGACCAAAATGAAGAAGAAAAAGACCAAAAGCAATCAAGTGGAGGTGAAAGGTAAAAGTAGTAGTAGTAAAGGATGCAGCTTTTAAGTGTTCACTATGGAAACCTGGTTATTACAAAAAATATTTAAAATGAACACGATGTAGCGGTTCACTCCTGTTTGATATCTTCTGTCTGACTAAAGCTGGCGGTGAACTGGTGAAAGAGATGCAGGGAACTGGCATCACCTGGACCTCCTCTTTGGACAGAAAGATCCAAAACCTGCCGAGTGACGGGAAGGAGAAATCCTCGTTGAAGAGGCTGAAGCATCTTCATCAGGAAAAGGTCCTCACTGATCTACATCTTATAGCACAAAGAAGTAAAATAAAGAGATTCTGCAAAATTTTAAAACTGCTTCTTAGTGGTGAAATGCTCGGCAGAGCTACTGCTGTCCCCCTTATCCCCCATCGAATAAAGTACTTCTGTTTAATTTTAGGTCAATCGTATTCGCTCCCAAAACCGCATAAACGTCCACGGCTGTGACATACCTGACCCTGTGTGCACATTCGAGGAGCTGCAGTCCGAGTATCGCCTCAACCCGCATGTCCTTCAGAACCTCAGAGACGCCGGGCTGAGTTCCCCAACGCCGATACAGATGCAGGCGATGCCCCTCATGATGCATGTGAGCACGCACATTTGTCCTCATTTCTATGGTTTAGTGCACAGATGGTGATTTTCTGAGGATTTCACTCTTGGTTTGCTTTTTCTGTCAGGGTCGGGAGCTGCTGGCCTGCGCTCCCACGGGATCTGGGAAGACTTTGGCTTTCTGTCTCCCACTGCTCGCTCAGCTGCAGCAGCCAGCCAATCAGGGCTTCAGAGCTGTGATCATCTCCCCAACCAGAGAGCTGGCCAGCCAGGTATGCAGCATAAATTAGAAAGTGATGCTTTTATAAAGTAAGGAGGCCTTTCCTGCTGTGAATGACAGCAGCTGGTGATAGATAAAGGATGATAAGCGACCGACTTCCTGTGTTTTCAGCAGTGTTTGGTCAGTGTTGTTGAATTGTGTTCAGACCTACAGAGAGCTGCTCCGTCTGTCAGAGGGAGTCGGATTTAGAGTTCACATCATAGACAAAGCATCACTAGCAGCTAAGAAATACGGACCACGGTCAAACAAAAAATACGGTAAGAGATCGTTGCCTCATAGGGGATGGGGGAAAAAAAAAAATCTCGCTGGCTTTTAACTCCTGACGTTTCTGTGTGCAGATATACTCGTCAGTACTCCAAACAGACTCATCTTCCTTCTCAACCAGGATCCTCCAGCTATCGACCTCAGCAGGTGACATTCGATCTGCTCCACTCTGATGGTTTTTGTGTGTCGTACCCACTCTGTTTGTCTTTTTATTACTTAAAAAAACAAAAAAAACAAGGACAGATTGACGATGTTCTGCGTGTTGCTCTTCAGTGTGGAGTGGCTGGTTGTCGATGAGTCCGATAAGCTGTTTGAAGACGGCAAGACGGGCTTCAGGGAGCAGCTGGCCACCATTTTTCTGGCCTGCTCCGGCCCAAAGGTGCGCAGGGCTTTCTTCAGCGCCACTTGCACGGCAGATGTAGAACAGTGGTGCCGCCTGAACCTCGACAACCTGGTTTCTGTCAACATCGGGCACAGGTATGGCTCTAGCTGAAGAACTGCTTACTGCAGCAAATTTTTTGTCACAATAGAAATGTGGGTGTTTCATCTTTTTAGAAATACAGCTGTGGAAACGGTGGATCAGCAGCTGCTGTTTGTCGGGACAGAGAATGGCAAGCTCGTGGCAATGAGGGATATCATCAAAAAGGTAAGGAGCTCACTTTATTTCAAAGAGAACAGATTTATTAGTGGTTATTGCACAAACATGCGTTTGATTCATTTCTGATGATCCGGTTCTTTACAAGCTAAGATAAAATAAAAGATGTCCTCTTTTCTGTGTTTCAGGGCTTCTTGCCGCCCATGCTGGTGTTTGTTCAGACTATAGAAAGGGCACGGGAGCTTTTCCATGAGCTGGTGTATGAAGGCATCAACGTGGATGTAATCCATGCAGATCGCACGCAGCAGCAGGTACAGCAACACATCTACCACTCCTGTTGTTTATTTCTGTTTCAGTTTATTTTTTGGGTGCTCTCGTCCTCATTGTTTGCTCCTATGTGTCAGAGAGACAACGTGGTGAACAGTTTCCGCTCCGGGAAGATTTGGGTGTTGATCTGCACGGCTCTGCTCGCCAGAGGAATTGACTTCAAAGGCGTAAACCTCGTGCTCAACTACGACTTCCCTACCAGCGCTGTGGAGTACATCCATCGCATTGGTTGGTTCGGACAGTGATCCACAAATAATCAGCCTGATGTTTCCACTTCCTCTTTGACGTGTATCACTCTCCGTGTCTGTCAGGTCGTACTGGGAGAGCTGGACATCAGGGGAAGGCCGTCACCTTCTTCACAGAGAATGACAAACCTCTGTTGCGCAGGTAGGAAAAGAGCAAATTGAGTTTTGTTTTATTTTGTTTTTTAACTGTAAATACTTCTTCATTCAAACTCATATCCAGGTGTTAACACACAATTTAAAAGAATTTTCAGAATTTCCCGTGGACCATCCTATTTGGTTCTTGGTCTCTATCGTTAGTGTTGGGTTTTTTTAATAAAATAATTTCCCTGCAACACAACGATTGCAAGTTTAGGTCACTTCTTGCCATTAATTTATTTTTAAAGGACCCTGAATTTAAATACTGAGCCTGTAGTTTTTCTTTTTTTTCCTATGCTTCTCTCTAACAGCATTGCTAATGTTATAAAACAAGCGGGCTGTCCTGTACCAGACTACATGATTGGCTTCAAGAAAATACACAGGTAACAAAGCGCCATGATTACCTGCACATTTACAGACATTTTTCCATTAATTTAATGCTAAATTGGTCCCTGTTGAGTTTTGGTAAAAGCCGTCTGGTCGTTATCTTTTTGTTTAGCAAAGTAAAGCGGAGACTTGAGAAGAAACCTCCCAAGAGAAGCACCATTTGCACAACTCCTCGCTTCTTAATGAAGACCAAAGGCAAAGCTCAAAAAAAAGGAAACAAGCGAGCAGCGAATGGAGAGCAGAAAGGAGAAAACGGAGCTCAAACAACAACGCAGCAGGAGAAAGGGGAAAAGAAGACAAAAGGACAGGGGCTGAAGAAAGGAAATAAAACACAGAAAGAAGGAAAAGAAAAACACAAGAAAGTGTCTCAGAAAACATCATCAGAGACTTCAGGAAACAAGTTACAAAAGTAAGGAGGTGGGGAGGGCTTTCATGCACATTTATCCAGTCCAATAAACTACAAACTGCAATCATATCAAACTCTGTTATGTAAAAAACACACAAAAAAACCCATACATATATGATAAATGACCCTGCACACAACATAAATCTAATTTCCTTAGCATACCATTAGAGTAAAAATCTGTGAGAAGTTGAAAGTAGGAAACATTTTTATTGTCAGATAAATCACAGAGGCATGTATGGAGCCATAATTTGAACCCACTTGAATTCACTTGAGATAAAAGGGTTTAACATTTGGTGCAATTTGAGGATGGTAATTAAAAATATTTCTAATATTCATTCTTTCTTCTTCAACAGGAAAAAAGGGAAGAAAACTAAGCTGAAGGCAGACTAGAGGAGAGCGATACAGATGGACTGATGAGAAGACGGATTTGCAGTCTGATTTATTTCCAACCTTTACATTTGTGCTTTGTAATATGAGAGTATAAAATAAACTTTTATATATGTATAAACTTTTTTTTGGCATTTTATTACATTTGCTCACCTGACTAAACATAATTTTGTATATTTGTGAATAAAGATGACGACTGTGAAAGTACATTAAACAGCAACTGGGTATTTTTGATTAGAAATAAACTATAAACTTTAAGTTATTCTGCTATTGAAGGCCAGCTATGAGAGACTGTGCCCTAAAATATTTAATTTCACCACACCATTTCTGTTCAACCCTTCACCAGACTTTGTTAGTGTTGGATTAAAACTTTAAGGGTAACTTAAAAAAATTGGTATTCATACACACACATATAATGTTGTAACTGTATGTTATTAAATCAGGTGAAATTTCTTTATATATAAAATTTGAAATATATTTCTTGCCAGTCGAAACTGTTGAAAGCTAACTGGAACCTATTTTCCTTCAATAATTGCACATACAGCACTGTAACAACAGTCTAGTGCTTAAAGAGAGGGGAGATATGTTTATGTAATTACATAATTTTTTTCATGAATTCATATAAAGAAAGAAAAGATTTTTTTTTTTTTTTAAATTAAGAGTTGTGCAAACTAAAAGTATTTTGGTAGCAACATTTCATCAATATGATAGCAAAAATGCAAATGCATGGGATCTGATTTCCTAACTATCGCGATACATTTGCTATGAGATCTCGCCCATGCAATATACCGCAGGAAACCCCGTTCAGTCTTCCTTTCTCAACATGGCACCGAAGGTGAAGAAGGAAGGTTCGTGAATCTAATCGTTTTGAATGAATAAATCGTATATTTTTGTTGAATTGGTGCCTCTGTTTGTGCCGTACGTGTGTGGTATGAAGGAATATAGTGAAAGTGTTTTGTTTGAGCTCAGGTTATTGCTGTCAGAGCTGTAAATATGTGGATATCTCAAGAGTGTGGGTCCGGCATGTAGTCTGTAACGTGATGCTGGCTAAGCTAAGCTAAGCTAAATCAAGCCGCTGTTGATGAAATCGCGTGTACAGTTACATTTATCTAACGTTTTCTTATTAAGGCGTCTCTTATGGACGAGGCTTAGCTAGTTCATCCTGTTATGGCTTCATTAACTTAAATATGTCTGGGGATTAGGTGTTTTCGATCATGTTAGCAATGGCCTTAGCATAGCAGGCTTTAAAACGTTGCATTAGCAACGCGTGAGAGCATCTCTAAATCTCTTTGATGTTATTGTAAATCTGACTGTTTAAGTTTTAGCTGTTGTAGTCAGCGATACTTCCTGTCACGTAAAAAACCCTGAGTGTGTTTTGGCGTGCTAGTAATCTGCCTCCTGGGTGTTAATACTGTGTGGATGGCAGATATGGTTGTGTGCATACTGAGCAATAAGAAGTAAACTCCCATGTCTTTTAAGCACATGTATCTTAAGATCATATGATTCATTGTAAATACTGACTACCTTTGACATAGCTGAAAGGCAGATCCAGCTTCATTTGTATATGATGCTTAGTTTAGTATTTGTGTCAGTGTAAATGGGGATTTCAATGGATCAGCTACAACTCATTACAGAATTCAGTAGATGACCTGCTGTGTACATTGTGTCAAATATGTGGGCCACAGGTTGACTTGGTAGTGCTGTGATATTATCCAAAGTGTTCTTTGCCATATCGACAAAGCCTAGAATAATGAACAGCTGTCTAATAGTGGTAACTCCCCCCCCCCATCGTAGCTGTCCCTGCCAAGACTGAGGCCAAGTCAAAGGCTCTGAAGGCAAAGAAGGCTGTGTTGAAAGGCGTACACAGCCACAGGAAGAAGAAAGTCAGGACTTCTCCCACCTTCCGTCGCCCTAAAACCCTCCGTCTCCGCAGACAGCCCAAATATCCCCGCAAGAGTGCTCCTCGCAGGAACAAGTGAGTTACAAACAGGTCACAAACGAACATGAGCAGACCTTGGTGCACATGATGGTAATAGCGATCAAAGTATGAAAAAGCATGATTCCAGTTTTTTAAACTTCTGATGCACCAATCTGATATTTTTTTTAAAAACATGTTTGTAGTGAGCAGTAGTGAATAAGCAGTTAACATTTAATTATGTTGTAGAGATTCTGAAATTAAGTGAGGACCTCTGACCAAAAAACTTGTGTGCATTTTATTTTATAGGTTGGATCACTATGCCATCATCAAGTTCCCCTTGACAACAGAGTCTGCTATGAAGAAAATTGAAGATAACAACACACTTGTGTTCATTGTGGATGTCAAGGCCAACAAACATCAGATCAAGCACGCTGTCAAGAAGCTGTACGACATTGACGTCGCCAAAGTCAACACACTCATCAGGTAGAAATCCTCACACAGGCTGAGCTGAAAGCCAACTTCATGCAGACCTTTTCAGTCCTTTACACTTTCCCACGAAGGAAGCATTGACTTCATATGTGCAGATCACATGCTGTGCAAGTATCTGGATAAATATGACATTTAAGTGGATGTGCTGAAAACATGACAAGACAAACCAACACATTAGGATATTACAGGAAGATTACCAACCGATGTTATTGTGGGGGAGTAATGTGGCCCTTTCTACCCATTCATTTTGTGTAGCATTGACACAATAGTGGAGGGTGTGAGTGTGTGTGTATAATTTCTTTTAGCCTTCTGGTAAATGTTTGCCTGATATCTGTCCACCTATGTCCTAGTAATCACATTACACTCACCTGGGGATGCCATTGGCTCCCACTGGTGAAAACCTTGTTTTGCTTTGAAGTGTTGGTAATTTTTGCCAGAACTGATTTAGTCTTTATTGAATTTGCCACATCTGACAGCCAATAACAGCCAGTTTGGTGCACATGATGGTAATAGCGATCAAAGTATGAAAAAGCATGATTCCAGTTTTTTTAAACTTCTGATGCACCAATCTAATAATTTTTTAAACATGTTTGTAGTGATGTTTGCAGTAGTCAATAAACATGCTGATATGTGCAGGCCTGATGGTGAGAAGAAGGCGTACGTCCGTCTCGCACCTGATTACGATGCGTTGGATGTTGCAAACAAGGTGAGCCTTTATTCAGGTGTTGACTTTCTGAAGCCAAATCAGTCATGTGCGTGTGATGTAAACTTTATTTGCTCTGAATGTCTGTGATGCATTCAAAGGAACCACTGATGCAAAACGGTGCAGATACAGATGTGTCGACTCTGTTGATGAACGTTGTGTAATTAATATCCTTTTTTTATTTTATTTGCAGATTGGCATCATCTAAACAGCAGTTGAAGAGACTTGTGGAATAAAAATAAATATTTGTATAAACAAGCTGTTCAGTCGTCTTGTGTTTTTTGAAGCGTAATTTACACTTTTGACAGCATATAAGATAATCAGTGCTTATCTGAGAGCTTACGTTTAAATATCAGCCTGTGAAGAGTGGCCGTGATGCCTTTGTTTTTTCTTTTTCATGCAAACACTTCAATTTGAGATCAATTTCTAGTTTTAATTTTTTAGTACAAATTTCAGTGCTTCGATAACGATGAGAACCTGCTAAATTTATAAGTTAAGCTCTCCTGATAGCGAGTTTGAGATTACTGACGGTAAATACACATTTTAGGTTTATACATGTTAATGATATTTTTGGAGCACAAAAGAACACAGGAAGAAGAGGGGAACATCATGATTTAAACATCTGCTTGCTCTACTTTCAGTTTAAATATGTGTCAATTATACATAATATTAGCAGGGCTCACCCATTCCTGGTTCACTCCCCAGCAAAAGAGTGAAGCAAGGCATTGTAGCACGTTATAGCGGTACACACAGAAGTATTTCTGATATGTGTAATTTAAAGCTTATGTGTTACTGTTTTTTAGTTGATGCAACTGTTGAACCAAGTTCCAGGTAAACTGGTCTCAGCAGACTGTAATGTGAATACCTTTGATAGGAAACACCCCTACTGATGTTACAAATTAATATTTTTACTACTTTAGTATGTAGAAAATCATTCATTCTAGCTTACTGAAAGGTTAATTTATACCTTGCTGTCACAGCTGTGTTTGTGAAACCTTTTTTTTTTTCCCTTCTCCTAAAACTAAATTGAATGTGACAGGCAGGTTTTATAATAAATGTGACCACAGATGAAAGGATTCTTGGGACTGTGAACAGAAAGATGTGTGCAGAGCCAAAGTGCTGCAGGCTCACTCTGGAAATCAGTTTTTCTGTGCCTGGTCTAACAATATGTTATTTTAAAAATTACACTTTCTTTAGCCATGAATTTGACAATATTTAGTTTTTAATCAATTATTTGATTTGTTGCATTATTTGTTATTGTTTTGTCATGCTGATGAGACTGAGGATGTGTCATGAAAGTCTTGCCAAAGGTGTAAGTTAACATCAGTGAGAAAACAGTGGCACATGCATGTTTACCAAAATGTATAAAAACTACTTTTAAAATATCTTTAAGCTGTCATTTTTGTGAATACATAAAGTCAACTTCTAATGTGTCCTAATGTTAAATGTTAGAAAATCAATTTTAAGACATCCTCAAACTGGATATTTCTGTAGAATGACCCTGCACCAAGGTGCTTTGGTTAATTTTCTGTCAAGGCATACACAAATCATTTCTCTACCTGTCATTTTCTCGATGACCTCAGCTCTGATTGCAGTCCTGCTGTGTGACTGTTCTGAGTGATGTGCAGCAGCAGCTTTGTAAGGTGACAAGTGTAGTCTATGCCATCTGTAATTATTCCTGTGACCAGACAATCGCAGTACTTGCATTACTTCTGTATTGAAAGCATCAACCTACTGTACAAGGCTCCCCTGTAATCATCCAATGCAGTTTCTTTTTGTGGCTTAAAGAGTGAACATATGGCGGGGTGGGGGTACATCTGTCACATGACAGCTTGCACTGACACTTGCTTTGGCACATGCAGGTTAATGTTTGACAAACTAGGATAATTAATATATCAACGGTAGCGAACGCAATGCCGCTGTTGTTTAACAATTATCATCAGGCTTGATACCATCCATGATTTAAGATAAAGGTGTCTTTTTATCTCAGTATCAAACACATCCACTGCATGAATGAACAGATCACAATGACAGATGTAATGTTTACTTTGAAAGTGACTTTTATTAAAATTCAAGCATGTCATTGGTAGACAGATTGCACTGAACACTGTGTTTTCATCTATTTTCCGACTTGTTAGGTTTATGGTAAAGTAAAAGTAAAAGCAGGAGCATTACAATTCTACATCACTTTCAGATACGGTTAGCCCACGAGCTTTAGCTCGTTATGTAGATAAATCTACAAACTTGTGAGTCATACAAGTTGAAAAAAAAAAGAAAAGAAAAGGTGTGCAATTACCTCGCCACCCTTTCCAATAAATATAAACTGTAGCCTATTGATTAGATTTACATGATAAAACTGTGACAGCGGATCTCCTGTTTATGAGAGGAAGGTTCGAACCGTGCCTTTAACCAGGCCTCTGCAGATCGGGCACTTTCGCAGTGATGGCGCACACTCTTTACACACCACCAGGTGTCCACAGGGGATGAAGACGATGTTGACCTCTTTATCCATACACACCTTGCAGGTACGCTCCTCCTGTAGGCGTCGCAGCTGCTCCTCCATCGGGAGGTCTGCAATACACAGGAGATTTTTTTTTTAAAAAGACAGAAATGTAAATGAAGAGATAGTATTTAAACAGTAAAATGAGTTGAACAAAAAATAATTTTACAGGAGAGTGAGCTCTGCTTCAGGCTACATACCTGAAAGATCCTGGCTTGGTGATGCAGCTTCGTTCGACTGAGCTAAAAGCAGAAAAGACAGCACGTACTTAACCACTGAGCTACAGTTTGATCACAGTCATGGTTTCCAGTTCAAACCCGTCTGTATTTGACCTGCTTACACACATACCCATGAGATCTCTGAGCAGGTGGACGTCATTTTTCTGGATCCAGTTGCGGAAAACCTCAGCTGCAGCGTTTCCCTTTGTAAGGATGAGCTCTATCAACCTGGCAGTCTGCTGCTGGGCAGACGTCTGAGCCAGAAGACCGCTATACTCCTCAGCAGCTGCAGGTAAAGAAGGGCACACGTGAAACGCTTTAAACAGATGAAATAAAAGATGCAACATAATATTACACTGTTGCACCTCAAGTTATGCTGTACCTTTATTTATTTAAAACTGAGAACAGAGGCTACCCAGAAATTCCACCATCCGTTTTAGCGGTACTTGCCCCTGACACCAAAGACTAGGTTTGTGTATCGGCACCAGGTGCAGGTCTTTTGTCTCCATGTTTTTAATCAAAGTGAAATGTAACCCTGGCTCTCTGATTCAGGTATCGCTGATAAAATTATGTCTCAGATTTTCATTTGTTATTAACCAAGAATGGATGTGAATTCAGACAAAGATAGTGTTTTTGTTGAGATTTGAGGGCTTAAAATTTTACATACTCAACACATTCTGATCTCTTAAATGCTCCAACACTGGCTCGACACTTTTTAGTCGTTGGATCAGAGCTGCCTGGTGTCTCTTCACAAAGGTAAAACCATCTGAAAGGAAAGAAAAAAATGTTATCATTTCCCTGCAACAGAACACCTGAATGGATTTGATTTTACATTTCCCATAAAATAAGGGAGTGAGAACAGTATCAATGTCAACTCCACCTGATGCCATTGCCTCTGCCAGCATCTCTCGCTCCTCTTCTCTTTTCTGATCTTCTGCACTCAGCAGGTCTGAGACCAGCTCCTGGACTGTCCTGTAGTTCTCTCCACTGGTCAGGATTTTGCTCTGGACCGTTTGCTTGACTAGACTTCGCTCAAAGCCCATCTCTAAAGCAGACTTTATCACAGGGGTGTTCATCATGATGGCATCCTCAGACCGCTCCTCTCCAGGACCGAGGTGAACCACTGAGTGAAGAGAAAGCAGAAATGTATGGAGTTCAGTTTTAACAGAAAACAAAGAGCACCACTCTCTACGAACAGAATATGAGAAAATTGTTCATCAGACTTATAAAATTGTTAACGAGCCGATATCCTTTCTCTGGAGCATGAGTTATCACCCTCAGCTGCAAAACAAACCACAGATCTCAGTCCGCCCAACATCTATTTCACTGTTAAATAAGGAGGTCTGGAACCACATCGTTGTGCACTTGAATGTTTGCCGCAAGTATATTATGGTAAAATTAATTTATATCTGTCTTATTTTGCTGGTTAAAGATCCTATGTGGTACAATAAAGTTTATTCTTTTCTTATCTTAAATATTCTTTTGGGGGTGATTTTAACAAACCTTAAAACATTTCATTTTTTTCAAACTCACCTGGTGGATCCACAAACTCTCTGGAGTTATTGTCTCCATTTGTTAAAAGCTAATGTGGAAAAAGGGGAGAAAACAGCATTTTTTTAATGACTCGTTCCAAACCACATCTTAGAACTAAATCTGAGATGTGTTGGTCTTTACTAACTTGCTCAAAAAGCCGAGGAAATCGAGCTTGGATCTGGTGAACAAAGTCTTGTCCTTTCTCCTGGAGCAAATATTCACACCTGCAGTTAAACGAGAGGTACAAGAATACAAACATTCATGAACCACCGCAGGTACGCACACCATTTGCCTAAGCAGCGCTTTTCTACAGCACACTGTGTTCTGGATAAAACTGACGACAAATCGACTTTACAACAGCAGCATTTACCGAGGAAACCACTTAGCATGTTCCACCCATGGATCATCCCCAGACTCCCAGCATCGCAGGCCTCCATCGCAACAGAAACACTTGACGTCATCATTACGACCTTCAGGAGGGGCAAACAAAGAGCCTTCAGTTTCAGTATGTAGCTTTGGGCAAATTTAAGAAATCGCGGGGAAAAAAACCCCAAACAAAAACACACACTGTGTAAACTTCTTTTCACTTCTTTCATGTCACCTTTAGCTCGAAAGCACTGATCTCATCACATTTAGATGCTTTATTTGGTTTTGTTATGACACTTGAGTTTATAACCAGGTGTCCCTTGATATGATTTATCTGAGGACTTTCCAGTGAATTCAGAGAATCTCGATAAGAAAAACACTTCCGTGGAACTCCCTCAAAAACAGCAGGAAAACCCTCCGACTGCCATTATGACCACTTAATGTGAAGGAAAGATTCTGAGTAAATTTCCAGAAAGATTATCACCTAGTAAGCATTTCTTATAATAGCAAAAGTTAAACAAAACTTTTTCATCTGTGATTTACACATGCAAGTGTCTGACTTTGGCACTAAAACATACAAATTAATATGGGTTTTCAACCATATTAATATTCTATATTGAAACTGCCTTTTTGGCCACTTTGGAGCACCCTATGAATACAGCACCTTATTTACAGACAGCAGCCAATGAGTAGCATAACCTCTCAATAAAAAGTTCCACAGGCCAATTAATGAAGGTAAGTCAGTCACAGTCACTGAACAGGTGTGCCTCTTTGACAGCATCCTTACCTACATAGTAGAAGCCAGCTTTAGCCAGCTGCTCTGGCCGGACGGGGATACGTGATGGCCAGTTAACAAAGGTGAGCAGCCTCTCCTCACTCTGCTGCATGGCAGGATTGGACACATTGGTGAGGACTGTGGCTCCTGAAGACATCTGGGAATTCGCAGCTAAGGACGCAGTTGCTGCTGCACCAGCTAGTGACACGTTGTCAGCCCTGTCGCCTCGGACAAAGCGACAGTTCGGATAATGCCTCTGGTGTTCAGATATGGCTCTGTCCCCTGGCTCCCAGTTACTTAGCTGCAAAGGGGGGAAAAAAAAGAAGAAAAAACAAAAACAAACTCATGTCAGGATGTATTCAGTTTGGTGTCTGAATGATGTTGCCCATCTTTATAACACTGCCTTACATTTTTATATTGCAAAATAACTCTTTCAACAAAGGGCTTTAAGCAGAATGAACCCAGTACAAACAACAAACAACACACACACACACACACACACACCTGTCCTCCACAACTGAAGCAGGCCACTCGATCGCCCTGGCCCAGGTAATAGAAGCCAGCTTTGGCGAGTTCGGCAGGCATGATAATGGAGAGTGTCCAGGAATGGAAGGTGTCCAGGCGGTCTTGCTCTCTGCGCATGGTTGGGTTGTGGCATGTTGGTCTCTGGTGGGACATGTCCTCAACACCTCGGGAGGTCAGTGGGCTGGAGGGCGGAGGAGCGGAGAAGGCCATATTCAGGTAGCCAACAGGCTCTTCGCCTTGGCTTGCTGCTGTGTTAGCAGCAGCTGGGCCAGGACCAGAAAGCTAGATTAAAAAAAAACAAAAAACCTTACTCAGACAGCTCAGTGCCTCTGGGCACTAATCTAATCTATTAATCTTAGTGTGGAGAACTGTTAAGAATAACCTTTTTTTTTTTTTAAATTGAGAGAATTGTCACATATCAATCAGAAGAACCTTAAACGATCATTTTTTAAAAAGACAACTTACTTTAGTTTAATCTAACATCAAAGAGATTGTAACACTTGTAAATGATTAATTTAATCTAATCTATCCGTGTTTGAGCAAGGCATTGTGTTGCCTGTGAGGTCATCATGTTAAAAAGGTGGCTGATCATTAGAAAAACCCTTTGTCAATTATATTAGCACAGCTGAGAACTGTTCTGATAATGGAACAATAATTTTGCCCAGCTGAGCCTCAAAATTCCCACTTCCTCAAAAGTTCTTGTTCTAAAAATGTGTACCAACGCCAAAAACCGAAAACCAAAAACTGCCTCCAATTAGAATAGGAAGGTGTGGGAGACCATGGTGTACCACCCACAGCTGAGCCAGAGGACTAGTACATTAGATTCTCATTAAATGATACCACTAAAAGGCTGACTGAGCATGTTTGTGAAGGTAGCGGTACACAGAGTTGTGTAAAAGTTCTCATTGTTTTGGGAAATTACTTGATGGAATAACTAATTTCTTAAATCAAGAATATTCTGACAAGTTCTTTACTATTATTTATTTATTTTTTTATAGAAAACTTTTAGACTGATCAAATCCACAAAGGATGATCCTGTAGACACTCAAGTAAAATGTTTTGTCTCTTTGATCATCAATGGTTATCAGCCTTGCTAAGATGTTCACTTCTGGCTTTTAAACACAGGAGCAATGGTTACTGAAACTGTCACTCCGTATGTCTGTGCAAATGTAGCAGTACCACTTTCGGTTGCTCTCTTATTCACAAGGGGACGCCACAGCAGGTAGCGCCACACATTTTGATTTGGCATATTTTTACGTCAGATGCCCTTCCTGACAACCCATCATCTTAATGTTATGAAAAAGCCATTTTTAAGTGACTCCAACATTTCAGTGGTAATAACTCTTATTTGACGAAGCATGCATTGATGATCTTACTGGTATCGCTGGGACAATGCGGAGAGGGGAGAAGGCGGAATGAGAAGAGGAGAGGAGGTTGGCTGTAGATGGGAGGCTCTGGATGAAGGAACAGGAAGGAGAGAGCTGTCGGTGTTTCTCTGTTGGGCAGTCGCCGGGCTGCCAGCCCTCAGCTGTCACGTTACATCTGAAACACTGCACGCGGTCACCCACGCCGGTGTAGAACCAACCTGCTCTAGCCAGACTTCGTTCAGTGACTGCCGATGTTGGGAAGCGAGCAAAGGTCGAGATGCGGAAGAGCTCTAGAGGATAAAAACAAATTGGTTGAGTTCAGAGGGTAAGCTACAGATAAATTCAAATGAATAAAAAAATATATATATATATATATACCCGAGGAGTTATCATATTGCAGTTCAGGTGGAGGCCCATTGCGAAACAGACCCATTAAAAACTGATTGTTTTTGAGCTGAAGAAGAGTTTCCATTTTGGGAATTTAGTGCAGTAGATAAGGAAAAAGAGATGTCCCTCCGAGGGAGAGGGGTTTGAGAAAACCCAAGGTCTTGCTCTCTCACACAAACACACTCAGTAATGCCGAAGAGGTAAGCAGACGAATGGATAAGGATGCAAAAGAAGAGGGAGCTTTTAGCCAGATCAAGATAATTAAAGCTTAAGAACTCTTGTGCAAAAAAACAGATCTTAGTTTCACCTCAAACATGATGCAATCTCTACTTGCATCCATATTACCTATGCCTAGCAGAGAGGCACACCTGAACCTGAACATTTAACTGCCTAAACGTCAGCATCTCTCTTTTGGGGCACAGTTAACGCAGATGAACGTCAAACAAAATCCATCCTCTGCGGTAATGACACAGCGTGAGTAAAATGCACGCGTAAACATGTCTTCGTCCAGGATCGTTATGCACACTTAGGAAACACATATCTGACACACCATCAAACCGCTCCAACTCAAACATATGGTATGTGGTTATGTGAACAAACAAAACATGTTAAAAATTTGCCTCTAGCAGATGTACACACACACACACACAGACACACACAGACCAAGGAATTTGTGCTCTCAAACCCCTCCCCCCATCCTGGACATCCCTTTTGGGGGTGTCTAAGCGCTCATAATTCAATAGAAAAAAAAACAATTAAAAAAAAAAAGAAAATCTTCCAGGGGTAACACGAGTGCCTCCTTTATATCAGCAGAACCTGTAGATGAGAAGAAAAAACATACATAAGACATGCTGTAGTTATGTTTCAAGGCCATTTCAGCAGTGAAAATCCCACAGGCTCAGCTGATATAATATTACACAGCAGGTCACAAGAAACAAACGTCCGTAAACAGTTTTGATGCTTAAGTCTCCAAAGTGATATATTAAAAACATAAAATTAGGATCGATTTCTGTCACTTTCGAGAGCTGTTTCGGAGCAAAACCATTACACAACAAATGGCAGCTAGACCTTGTGACAGATCCACTGACCTTCATGTGAAAAATCGGTGGAGCGATGCTATAACCCACCTGACACTAACTTCTTAATAAATCAAAACTGAAAGTGCGAAAGATTCGCAAGGAGAGCCCGCATTCAAACGTGGGCTCTCATTCTTGGAGGAGAAAAGGGACAATGCTTGCTGTAAACTGAAGTGGCAGGTACGGTATTTCCGCCAGGTACTTTCCATAGGACACCAGCTGTCTGTAATTACGCAACATACTTCCTGTCTTAGCCATTTAACGTGTCCTAACAATTAACATGTGAGGTTAGGGGGGCACTTAATTTATTTATAGTTTTTTCGCACAATCAAAGCATGAACCAAAACGCACGGTTAGCAAGCAGCTACAGAAAGATATGACATAAGCTTAGCAACGAGCGTTAGCTTGCTAATGCTAACGGCTGCTAACATGAATTGCAGTCAGACTTTCCGCTTCCTTAACATGCGGGGCCACAACAGTGAGGAAGGGAAATAAAAACTAGCTGAGGTCCGTGACGCAAAACGCCAGACGGTACATTATTAGCAACGTAACGTGGCATGTCCTTTCCACTGATGTGCTAACTCACCGCTTCCTAATATGCTCGGAAAGTCCCGAAAATTCTGGCCACGCCCCCACGACTTTACTTCCGGTTAAAACTAACCAAAATATGAACGAATCGATAAGATTTCCCACAGGTAAGTCCCTACATCCGAAAGTCCTGCTTGGGGTCCCAAAGGTCGCCACGTTATAGTTTGTATGGGTTACAAACTATAAAAACGGCATGTTTTGTGTCAAAATGTTATCGCTCGTATTTCATTGATAAAATCCACTAAAAATATGTACCTGATACACTGACAGACCCTACAGTAATCAGTTTATTTGTGTCAGCTCACATTTAACAACACCAAAAGAGCCACATTACATGAACTAACTTATTAATACTACTCACCTGCTATGTAAGACTTCGTGGATGAATTAAAAATATAGGAATGTTCTTACATACACAGGAAATTCATAATCCAACAACAGTCTGACACAAGTTTAAATCCTGTCACCTTTTAGATTATTAGATTAAAAATAAAAATCATTAAAAAAAGATCCAGTTAAATAAGATACTTACATAGAGGGCTTGCTGAACAGAAGGCAGACGTTTCGATTTTAAACCCGTGAATTACTGAATGCTGGTGGTTCGGGTTTTCCCTTCACGCCACGCCCCCACAGGTCACAATGGACAGCGTGAAGTTCTTAAAATTTCGTCAAAAGTTTCCCTTCAACGGCAAAATTCAGGTAATTGCCCTCCCCACACGCCCTGCTCAAAACCCTTTGTTTTTAACGCTGTGTTTTTCTGAATAATTTAACATTTCAGTATGAATAAAGGTTTCACTGTTCTGCAAATCCCCCCTCCGGGGAAATTTGCTTAACACATTAATGTACCGAGAATCGAGACAGCCCCACATGCTGTCTAAAGGTACTGAGACAAAGCAAGTACACTTGACAGTGATCTTGTTTCAATAACTGAGTGATAAAGCAGCTTAAAATTACCATTAAAGTATTTACACCATTTAACCAACCAACATCCTGTACAGGTTGCCAGTCC
>VUQG01019026.1:0-25403 GCA_015106755.1 Etia nguti
CTGAGAATTATATGAATAGATATATGTACAATATAAGTGTATGTGCATTACTGAATGTGTATACTAAATATGTATATCTACGTGTGTGTGTGTGTGTGTGTGTGTGTGTGTGTGTGTGTGTGTGTGTGTGTGTGATCAACCGCTAGGGTCCTATAACTATATATAGTGCTGAGGAACATGTTTTTTAGATTACCAGTATGTCCTATCTGTTTAACACACTGTACTTTGTACACCAAGTAGAACTGCAGAAACACACCACCCTCATGCAGTGTTATGTCCCCATTATGTACCACATAAATTGAGAAACATGACAAAATAATCAGCTGGTGTTGGAATGACTGTACAAAGAAATACATCTGTGCTTCCTTCATTATAAATAGCTTCTTAGTGCACATGCATATCTCTCATCTAAAGATCTGCACCTTACACTTAACATGTTCTGTCAAGTGCTAAAAATAACTGAAGGACATAAAGCTCAGAGAATAATCATTAAAACTCTCACAACCAGAAGTAAAGAGCACTGGATGATGTAACACAATGCTTTTTATGCTTGATCACACAGATACTGCGTCAATTAAATAACTAGTACTCAATAAAATACAATGAATTGAATTAATTTCTTCTTTTTAGGAATGATATTATCTGCTTAAGTAAATAAATACCAGGGAGATAAATACTCATTCTGTGTTTTTAAGAAAAAGAAATGTCAGTTTTAATTTGAATCGAATTGAACAGTTGGTGCTGTATCTGCTTGTTACGTTTAACATCATGCACACCTTTCTGCATCCAGACGCTCCCAATCTGGAGTGGCGCTCCAGCCTTTTCTGACTGAGAGCCATGGCCGCAGACTTGTTGCTTCACACTTGGCTGCAAACTGTCTTACTGCAAACTGGAGGTCGTTGGTTGATGAAGCCAACGGAACCACATCATCGGCTAAAAGCAGAGACGAAATCTTGAGATCACCAAATGATCAACAACCCTGAAGCACCTACTGCAGGAAACCTGAATGCCTTATCTAGATCATAGAAACACATATGGACTTGTTAAACAAATTGCAATGTACCCATGAATATCCAGAGCAGGATGTCAAACTACTTTTACCTTGTGGGGCACATACAGCTCTGGGTCACACAAGTTTAACTCCCCTTTCTGTTAATGTTAAGAAATGTAACTACACAATTAATCCCTTAATCCCAATCAATATTTTAATGTAAGAAAAAGAAATGCAGTTTTAACAGTCCATCTCAGTTTTTCTAAATTATAAAGACAGACATCCATCAGCACGACTCCTTAGAGAGAATGTGAGAATGTGCAATCTTAAATGTGTAAAATTACAGAAAAAGCTCTGGTAGCTTATTTGCAACGCTGTCCTGTATTTATAAAACAGAACTTTTCAGTTATTTACAGAAGATATCCTTTTTTAAAAAGAAAAATAATTTACTGTTGACCCAGTGTAAAAAAAACCAAAAAAAAAAACCCAGAAATTTTGTAGAGGATATTGAAGAAACAACAGTTTTTTTTATTTTTTAATCTATTACTTTGGTGTAATATAAATACTCATTGTGAGGTCTTTATCAGCAGGAGTACCTGTAAAACCTATCAAAATCCAGTTAAAAGTCTGAAATGTATACCCTCCTTTTTTCCCCAAACACTTTCCTTGCCGGACTTGTTCTGGTCCCCGGGCTTTATTTTTAACAACCCTGCTCTAGACCAGAAACAGGTGATCCACAAAAAAGAGGAAATCCATATTGTTCCTCCTGAATCTGAGGTTCAACCACAACCTCTATACTGTCTATAGCAATTTAAACTCTTTCACTCTCTCGCACACTATCAGAGGACCGCCTTCATTTAAAGTCAGAAACAGTCTGTTGGGTAAAAGGTCAATACACACATGGTTGACCACATTAATTACACTAAATCCATATTTTACACCTTTATATATATAAATATCCATGAATAGTTTCTTGATTTTACTGTGGATGAAGAAAACCTAAGAAAAAAATGGGGTATATCTGTTTCTGAGTATGTGGCAGCGAAATCAAGAGTGCAATTTAGTATTTGATTTAAGTGAGCAAAATCAGGAATCAGTTGCAAAGTCAGAAACCAAAATGAAAATTCTGAACAGCTACACTTGAAGGTGGAAATAAAGCACCGCTTAAATGTGGAGAAAACAAGGCACATTTTCAGACTGTCACTCGTGAAAGGCATTCGTAGTGTCGTCCTTGACCGATCACACAAACAAGACATAAATAGTTGTTTCAAAAGGAGGAAAAAAGAGCTATAAAGAGAAATTCAAACCCATCCCTCATTTCTGTACAGCTAATCATGTGTGAAATAGCTTTGCATACCTGATCAGCATTTTCAGAAAGTTTCAGAATTACCAGACACAAAGGGCCTGTACACTCCATCAGAACTGCTCCCCTTCACACCCTTCCAGAGATGGGGGCATTTCCAGGCCTGTTCCACCTACTGATAAGCACATTTGATGGAGTGTGACCCAATAATTGGGACCTTCTACTAACTGATCGTTGCCAAACGAAGGCAGCCAGAGTACAAACCTGACAGAGCCTTGTTATCACCTGATCAACACCCTGGTGTCTTGCTCTTCTTTTTGTGCTAGCTCACTATTTTTCCCTACTTACTTTTTAACAAGGTGGTGAGGTTTTCAGCTGTATCTGGATAATATAATATATATATTTTAAGTAGTTGCATTTGCATTAATTTGCATTAATGCAATCGTCTCCCTTGCTTGTTACTTGTATTTCTGATCCCACTGACAACGGATAGGCTTCTACTGGGAAAATTGCAGGCCCTCTCGAGCAATGGACCCCTACAATCACCATTTTCCAACACAGTGGCACTTCCTATGGGACCGTGAATAGGCAGTATCAGCTGTTAAGAGTGCTGTAAATCCCATGGAGTCCTGAAATGAGAAACTGAAATAGCACTTTCTGCTGCTTTTCACAGAAAGTGGGTGGGTGAGAGGCTCAGCCAACAGTGGACACTTTCAGTTTTCCCTCCAAGTGAAAAAGTGTGCTTAATTGTTGACTTGTTTGATCATTTTGCCTTTTTGTCCTCAAATAGGCCAGACTTTATCAGCTCTTTGCCACTGTTAATGACCAACATGTTTAAAGTGCACGCACATATATACAGCAGCTTTAATACTATACAAGCCTACTGTGCAGTGTATTTCCTGTGGCAGACATACTGCTGATTCATTGGCAGCAGCTGTGTTGGTTTCAGTCTGTGTTATTTCTGTAACCTCATCATGTTTTCCCTAAAATTATAGTTTTATCTTCATTTGTGAAACCAGACGCTCTGCTGCTAGTAGACTTATCCATGTTTCTGATTGATCAGATGCTTCCTGTGGAATGTGAATGTGCTCATAGCTAGACTGGGACCACTTAGCAACTAGCTTCATGTGACCAATTATCCTGACTGCCAGTGTCAGCCTAAGAAAAAGCAGATAACTGAAAGATAAAATATGCAGTCATTAAACTATGTAGAGGTTTTATTAGGCTCAGTATGAAGGCCAAACTCATGTATGTATGAACTTATGTACTAATGACAACTTGCTAGTCATGAGTGTTAATGTAAAGACACTTTAGGGAGGCACGCCCGGTCTGAGCCAACTGCAGGTCTCTAGCTTTACATTTCAGCTGCAGGACTTAAAACTCTTGGAATAAATAAATAATTTTAACCACTGACATGTGAAGGGAATTACATACATCAGAGGGGTGTACTACCAACCAAGATTAAGGGCTTAGCGAGCTATGTTGACCTTAAAGTCAGGGTTTTGTGAGATAAAAGTGGCTCTCTTTTTACCTGACCAAATCACCATGGTAACTTATTCTGAACACATTACCAAGTTGGGAGAAGGTTATGTATAGAGTTTTGGTTTAAAATCATCTGGAAGCACCATATTCATGTTTGATTTATGCTGCTGCAAATGCAGCTACTAGAATACAGATTATAAAAATATTCAAGGTTACCTATTCATACCTATTTAGTCAATAAAATTAATTTCAATTTCATCTGGCAACAAACTAAGACATTTTATATCTCTTTTTGTAAACAGTTGAACAGTAACCTTTAACATTTAATTACATCCAGTTTAAAGTTTCAGAGCTGTAATGAGCAGCAGTTCTGTTAGAAACAGCAGCCTTAAAATAACTGACTATTGTAACCATTTGCTCTGTGTGCTAAATCCCACGATTATCTCTTTTCTTTTAGGATTAATAGCATCTCTGTTGCAGCAGTGTTGAATTTTCCAGTTGTTTTTAATATTTTTTATAGATTTTTATCACCATTTAATCATCATCACCTGATCGTTTCTCTGATTTGAGTAAGAGGGATGCATGGGGATCATTGTGTGCGGTAGAAGAGTCATGTGATTCGTAAAACATCCATTTTTAAGAAACAACTCATAGAGCCTGAAGCAGAAAGCTCAGCCTAACTGACTAAGTTGATAACTACCAAGGTGATACCCGACGTCTCTGACTGGTATTTTAGGTTTTTTCACGCCAGCTAGTTTAAAGAAAGCTTGGCTGTGTTGAATTTTTTTCATTCTACACGATTTGGCTTTTCAAACTGCTGGCATACCTTCAGTCTGGCACTCATGTGAAAGTTATGCACAGGTACCACCCACTGAATTCTTGAAGACAAACCTCAAAGGTAATGGGGCTGCCTGATAGCAGCAAACTCCCCCAGACAGGACACTGCACCCTCCCACACAGAGAGAGGAAAAGAGATGTTAGCAGCAGCCAAAGTGGGTATGATAAGATTTAGCAGTTATTGTGATTTGACTTTGAGACCTTACTTGTTTTCATCTTGGGTAGGTGGTCTAGTAGGCAGGTGAGATTCCAGAGGAGCAGAGTGGGATTTGGTGGAGAGTGGGCACACAGGTGAGTTACAGGTAAGCATTTTCCTTCGTAGTAGCAGCGACCGGCTGGGTGTCCGTAAAACCACACAGGGTAACTGGAATCTGAGGAAAACTGAGGTTTGTCTCTTTGGTTTTGGGTGAGAAACTGAAGAACAGGTGAGAAAACACAAGAAACACGAGAACTAGCAGGACATATAGCTGAGGCCTAACTACCAGCATAATGACAACAACAATATGGTGGAGAGCATCAGCCTTTAAATATAATGAGCGGATGAGTTACCAGAGAAAGTGCAGAGGAGAGAGCCCAGGAAAGAGATGCTCCACCCGCAGGCGAGCCAACGAAGAAACACCAGACCACTGCTCCAGCTGTGAATGAGGAAAGTAAAGAGAGACAGAGAAAAGAGGAGAAAATACCACAGAGTCCCCACAGAGTCCCCAAACCCAATCTGTGGAGGCCCCTCCCCTGCTAACGACACTTTGTGAGACACCACAGGAGACCCCAGTGTTCAGATGTGTTGTGGTGGCACTAGGGGGATGTGCGCAGCACTTGGCAGGTGGTGGTCTTTCTGTGAATGATTACAAATTTTAAGTGTGACAAACTGTCTTCCCCTCTCTCCCGTCACGGTCATAAAAAGGACGCAGTCAGCATATGTTATCAAAACTGTCGCTCAGAGTCTCTCATTTTGTTATGTGATGATTGCATACCTGTGTATTTTATTCATAGACCTAAAAATATATATAAACACAGCAGCCATTATGAGACTATAGTCATCGAGTTCCATTATTCCACACTGGCTGACAATCACACAGGACAGCTACACAGCAGATAGGCAATACTCAGTGCAGCAGCAGATCTACATCTGTCAGCATCCTATTACTCTTTATTATTTACAGATGTGCAACTATGTGCCTAATTTGTCTTATGCTGAGACACGATGCATTATAAGCATTCATTTGCACCGTTCACTCTGTTGTGGAGACAAGTAAGAAGCATTTTAGGAGCTAAATACATGAGCAGAATACAGATAATTATTCTCTGATCTATTTTTAATGTAAAACTATTGATTAGTGCAGCTTTGATTAAAGGTCCATCAATAGTTCATGTTTTAGTTAATTGAATTGATTTTCCTTTCACTCATGTTCTGGATGAAGTTACAGAAACATACAAGACAGCTGAAAGTTAAATACAAATGCATGCTGTGGCATTAATTTATAGCCTTATGGAAAATACTTCTTAGTGAACATTTTGTTCTCTGTACATTGTGTTATTTGTTCTCGGACCTTTATCAGCAGGCTGCTGGTGTTTCTCAGCTCAAAAAACAATCCTGCAAGAATCCATTAAAAGGCAGCCACCTTCCTCCTGTGCACCTCTACTGCTTGTCTGTCTTATTCTCCTCAGTCTCCTCTCACCTCTCCCACTCCCCTCACTTCTCTCTGCTCTTTTATTCTCTCCTTGTCCCACTCCCTCTTCCCCACTGTCTCAGTTTACTCTCTTCGCTTTCCATTTCTTCCCCGTCGTCTTCTATTGATGGATCCTAAAGTTCAATTTCTCAGCCCTCGAAATGTCAAACAGTGTAGATACTGCCCCAAAGCACAGGAGAGCCTCCACAGCAAAACCATAATGCCAACGTTTAGCCACGAGTTAAGGAAAAATAAGTAAAGATGTACTTGTGCAGCACTTTAAAAAGAAAATTGTTAAATTATCCATCTGGAAACCATGCGGAAATAAAATAAACGCCAGCTATTACAGTGCTGGTTAATGGAATCTGACCAATGAGGCTTTTTAAATGGATTGTGGCCAACATACGCCCTGAGCATACGGATGGACATTTTCATCTGTGCTTCCTGGTGGAGACTGAATATGTAATATACATGGTGCCATGTGTCTGCACTCATTTTGACAGTTTTGTTGGTCCCAAAATGACATTTGTCCAAAGAAGAATGTCATTGTGAATATTTGAAACTTTCTTTTTGGCCATGAAGAACTGTTTGTGTGATAGTTACAATACATATTCTATCTAGCCACCCACTGAAATGCTTCTGCCAGCAGCTGTCTGCAGGTATCTGCTCATAGAGATTAGTCAAAGTGCTGATGACGCAAGCGTCTGTGCCTGCATTTACGTCCTCACTCACCACACAGCAGGCACTAACCAATTAGACTCAACTGAATTAAGCAGGAGTCATGGAGGAGACTTCAACCACTAGCTTCTTTTTTTTTTTTTTTAAACTTAGTTATATTTAGCTTCAAATATACTTTCAGCTATTAAAAAAATATTTCACTGCATATGATGTGATGTCATGTGACAGCAGGTTGGGCTTGTCAGAGACTGCTGGAACATGCCCAACCTTATTTAAAACCACACCACTTACAGATGATTTTCCCTTCTGAATGATAATTTTAAATAATTTAGAGACCTTTTTATGTCCTGTAGCAGTCATTAATATCTGAGGGTTAAATAAGACAGATTTCGCATGCTACTCACAGAGGCGGTTCTCATTGCTGAGGCCTAATCTGAAGTTTGAATGTGCGTTTAATGCAGGGACTTATGTACTTTTTATGCATGGGTCTTATTTTTGTGGATATACTAAAAAAGCAATAAGTTTTCATGAAGTGCCTTTGTTTTTTTGTTTTTTTTAACACAACCACATCTGCAAGATGCAATGTCCACATTCCATGTTTCTAGCAGCGTGTGGATTTGTATGCAGGATCTTCTTGTTTGACTGATTATTGTTGTGATATTGGATCAAAATTCTATCCTAGCAAATAATCCTGCAAAACTGAGAAAATATTAAATGTCTATTTGAAACGGGATCCTATATTCTGCCTACTGGAGCTATGCAACAGCAATTTCAAATGAATTTGAAACCTCAGATTGACATGTGGCCACCTTCTGCTATTTTCTTCTGCTATCTATCTATCTGTAAACATCATAATCAGACACATACAGACAGAAAATGCAGACAACCTTTTATTTTTCATAATGCAACATTTTTATTTAATCAGCCATTTAAGCTTGTTTTGTTGTGCATGGCATTCTGTTTAATATTACTAATATTCTGTAAACAGCTTCAATATCCTTTATTTGTTGACCACAGAGTGTCAGGAAATGACATTTCTTAAGAACTGGATTTGAGCAGGCCAATTTAACTTGTGTCTTGCTTTCAGAGGCTCGTCTACGCAATTCAAGACCCTGAGCGTGACTCACGCTCCAGTGATTTATTGTTACAATATCACCATTAGTCAACATTGAAATAAATAAAATAAAATTTGTTTTATTGTTTTCCTCTTTTACGCTGTACAAGTAATTATTGGTGAGCAGTTGTTGAACACTGTACGAAATACCCACCTGATCTGACAAGAGGCTCCACTTCACCTGTGGTTGTCTGGTCCCTTTATTGCTACAGCTAACTGGTACTCTGGTGCATCATTGTTTTTGTTTTCGTGTAATAACAATGCTTGAAACGAGATGGTTTCGAGTAATAATTCACTGTAATTATTTACTGAGGTCCAAATTAAATGTTCAGAAGTAGGATATCAGTCACTTTGTAAAGAGAACGATTTGAAAGTTACTTTCCAAAATGTCCCCTTGTGTAACTAACAATATTAAAAATAGCTGCATTTAGGTGCGCCAGCGCTGGGATCGTGGTATTGTTCTTACTGGCATGAATCGTTAGTCATCAGCGGCAGCAAGGCTTCTCCTCAGGCGGTCACAGCAGCTTCAGATGGAGACAAAGCAGCAGGAGCTTTGAGTTACTCTGGATAAACTCAGATTTAGAGGACACACAATTCAAGAATAATGCTCAAACTCCTGCTCATTAGATCATTCATCATTCATCTTTTATTTTTTACTGATTTACTGTAGCTCCTTTGCAGTTTTGCAGTTCTTCATGTCTGAAACTGCAATTACAGCCTGTAATCTGTTATAAATGATGACAACCATTCATTAACCTGGCCCTAGTTATACATGAATTAGACAAACACACTAAATGCATGCTCAGGAGACTTTTTTTTTTCTTTTTTAATTCTGCCTGTATTTATACACAAAGCAGCACGCTGAAAGATGAATTTCACTGCTATTCATCGGGGAAAGAGGGGAATCCAGATTTTATGTTACTGTACTTGTATTTTTCCTGTAACTCCAATTGTGCTCTTTGAGTTTCAGGTTCCCTGTTAAGCTGTTGGATGACAAAGCATGAAAAAGGTGTCAATTTACAACATGTTTAACAAAAACATAATAAACACCTGGCCGGGAGGTTAGCATAGTATGTGTAGCTTTCTGCTGCCTCGCTCCAAGATGGCCAGTAGGTTGTGGATATGGACACAGCTGGCTGGAGAAGCTGCATCCATGAGAGGTCGAAGCTGCTTGTTCAAGTGGTTGCTGTGATTTTGGTGTCATTACACTCACATCCTGGCAGGGTATTGTTTCTTCCTTCCCTGTTTCTGTCATGGTCCCCATGTCCTCCTGTGTGAACCTGTCTTTCTATCTGTCTCTACATTTTTTTGCTCTCTCATTCTTTCTCCTGTCTGATTGTGTGTGTGCATGTATGTGTGTGTACACATTGTGTCTTAGGGGCAACGCTCTTCTTTATTATTCAGTTATGGCTGTTCAGCTATGGTTTGGCTATTCAGCCAAACTGCCCCCCGCCCCCCCTATTGTCACCCGTCTTTCTTAACTTTCCCATATGTTCATGTTATGGCTCATCAGCTTTATCCCTCAGCAGTTGGTGCAGCTCTGCTATTGTTCAGTATGCTTCTTCTTCATTCCTCAAGCATCTTCACTCTCCAGGACTGTGTCCTCTCTCCCAGACATCTCCACACCTTCACAGGTATGTCATGTGGACAAACTGCCTTTCCACTCTGTATCTCTATTACATCTGCCCTCACTTATTCTTTACAATTCCTCTTCACTTCACTAACTGTCCTCCATCCTTATCCCCTTTTTGTACATTTTCTTCATTCAGCTGCACAAAGCACTCCCTTCATCTTCTCAGCACAATCTCTTCACTTGATGATACATTTCCATCTGTATAACCTGCTGCACATCCTTTCCAGCACAATCCCGTTGCCTTGTCAATCAAATCTTTTTCTCAAGCCCTTTTCTCCTGCCTTAGTGTCGAGCCCTTACACACAAATCAATAAAAACCTTTTTCTTTGCTTTTACCACCTCTCTCCTTGCCATTTGCATGGTCTCTCAGTACTCCCGCCTACTTTCTTCATCTCCCTAAAGTATTCAGATTTCTTCCTTTAAATAATTTACACTTTTTTCACACTGGTAGCAGATGATACTGCATTTCACTGAGACATTTGATGGTGGTCTCTGGCACACCCTTAGACTCCTCAGGAGAGTGAAAGCTACAATTGAAGCCTTTCCAAAATGAGCAATGCCAGTTGTCTGAAGAAGACTAGAGAATAGTTTTTGATTAATTTGGATTGTAACAACAAATCCAGAGGGATTCGGAGTAATCTCAATGAGGCCATTTCCGTTCATTCTGACTCTATTTATCAGAAACTGTGGAAACAACAATTTATAGTGTGTATAGTGCTCCCAGATATGAGGTGAATAATAATTTTCCCCCCTAGGGTGACAAGACTCCTGTGTGCCTCTCTATTTCTCCAGATACCTGTTAGCATTTTTCAAGCCTGGCATGGTTGGGTTTCCTGGGCTTCAGACAGCAGTACCTGCATCTGGCAGTGCATGCTGGGCTAGTAGTGTGTGCATAATGTAGATTTGTAAATTGTCCATTTGCACTGGGCAGCAGTCCTGCTGGTATGATCAGTGGTGTGTTTTCTTTGGAGGATTCATTAGGTTTGCAATTTGTGCGGTGTTATCACTGGTTGTCACACTGCTTTCATTAGGATTTAACATTAAAAAAGGTTTTCATATCAAATATGACGTTTTAAGACCTAGTTTTACATTTGAAAGTAAACCTTTGGATAATTGGATTGTAACTAGGTGAGAGGGAAAATCTATAAATTATTTGCAGATTCTAGTTAGCTTACATCTTTTCTGATGATAATTTATTTTTCTGGTGTGGCATAAAAGGGATTTTGACCATAGGTGGTCCTCAGAGAGAACACGTGGTTAAGAAATATAACATCAATATCTCTAGAAACTGCTTCTTTGATATTTGCAGGTAATTTTAAAAAAAAACAGCTTTCTCAATTTAACCTGACTGTGATATTCTTGGTGTTTCCTGTTAGAGCTCTGCCTCTGTAAAGGTATTTTAAAATGCTATCTTATTGTAACTCCCTGTGGAGCACGGTGAAATCGGTTGGAGGGTGTTTTTGGCAATTGTTACTAAAAGATTTAGGGATAACGTTGCTAGGAGACCCTGACATCAGCTATTTATCCCAAAGTCATGTAGAAACCCACACACAAACACACTGACAACACGAACTCGCATTCAGTGTGTGTGTGCGTGTATCTCTTCTTCCCACTGCGTCTGTGCCATCTTGCTCATACTATAAAGCTGCAAGCATCTCTTTCACTCTGCTCGCTGCCGTCTCCGCGAAGCGTGATTTCTATTCAACTCAGCTCTGCTTAGAGGATGCACAGCAGATGATGCTTGAGGTTTTTTTTTTTTTTTTTTGTTCCCGGTTCTTTTTTAAAAATCAAACCATTTTGTCAGGCACAGTTTTGTCAAGGTTAGAGAGCAAATATCAACTCATTTACTAGCCTGTATTCTATCTTTTAGTCAAGTTACTATCCTTTCCTCTAAAGGAAAATCCCTGGGTGGAAGGTTAGGTGATGGATTGAATTGTGGACCTTACTACAAAGAAGTGGAACAGCGGGGACAAATCAGCTGAAAACCAACTCAAAGAAAAGAAAAGGGAGTTGCAAGTACACTGGATTTGCTTCTGAGTATTTGATGACCAAGCTTGGAGAAGACATCTGTGTGCCTGTCAGCATAACCTCGGTTCCTTGTTAATAATTTCCCAGGGCTATCGAGACGGGCGCTTATCTCTCGAGTCAGAAAAACAGCAAGCTTTAAAGCTCAGCGGTGTTGTGGTGTCAGTTTTCATCCAACCTGCTTCAAAGAAAAGAAGCCCTTTATCCACTCCTGCTCACCTCCTATTGTTTTGTGTCCCATTCACATAATTTCTCTCTCACTATGATCTTACTTTGGGTCCCGACACTTGAGAACTATTTTTCCATCTTGCCTGAGCCCCTTTTCTCCTGAATTACATCCCTCCACCTTTTAATTTACCTTGCTACCCTTTCACTTTGATTAAACTGCTTGCTATTCACTTCAATTTTGCCTCATCTCTTATCTAGTGTTTTTCCTACAATCTGCCACCCCATATACCTCTCACTGCTGAACTTTTCTCTCATGCAGTCTTCCTGCCAGACTTTTTCCCTCCTTATTATTTGCTTTTCTCTCATTTTCTTTGCCTGAGGGCAGAGAGGACTGCATACTGCACACTCTCTCTCTTCAAATTGGCTCTAGACCTCATACAACCTGCTCACTTACCCGCTCGCGTCCATCACAATTATTCCCCCTCTCCTGTCACGATGTACTCCTCTGAGGAGCTGTGGAACTCCACCGAGCAGGTCTGGATCAACGGATCTGGAACAAACTTCTCTCTAGGAAGACACGAGGACGATGAGGAGGCGGAAGGAGATAAGCATCCTTTCTTCACGGATGCCTGGCTGGTCCCTCTGTTCTTCTCTCTCATCATGCTGGTCGGACTGGTGGGCAACTCTCTGGTTATTTATGTCATTTCAAAACACAGACAGATGAGGACAGCAACCAATTTCTACATAGGTAAGCAAAAACTTCCATGTGCAAGTTTGTATTTATGATTTCTGGTAAATGGACAAAGACTAGAAGAAGATAATGATTCATGCACAGGAGATGTGAATCACATGGACAGGAGGTAGATGAACATCAGCTATGTTATTAAACATCTCTTTCATCTATCCTGTAAAATTTCATTGCATACTCAAATGGGGATCATGAGAAAGCTAAGTGCAATTTCCCTGAATATCCATTTGACAGTTTGAGTGCACAGCTCATTGGAAAAATGTCTGTGCTGATTAAAGATTTCACTTTAACTATTAACGACAAAGACAGGTGCTCAAATATGTCCTTTAACTTAATGCAAATGTCTTTTTTTGCACAGGAGAAAGTTTTTTTTTTTTTTTTTAATAATTATCTGCTGTTTTGGGACCAGTGCAACATAGAATCTAAAATTTATCTGCACCAGGAAAACATTTCTCACTCAATGGTTCATGGTTGAAAATATGCATCAATTATTTGTGGCTATGTGCAGAGGTTATTTGCAAATAATGCTCCAAGGATTCATGATATTAAATTAATCACTACAAAAAATTAAATCATGAATCATATTTTTATTTCAGCATGTTTCATTCAACGGCAAAAATATCCATCCTGGATAGACATCAACCTAAAACTGAAAAACTGAAATCTACCTTTAAATGTAAATTTTGAAATTTAAAACATGCTGTCAAAAGGAGGTAGTAGTGTGCCCATCTACCATTAGCCAAACTTTATGAAGGACAATGTCATGATAGAGGCCAGGCAACAGGTAGCATTCAGCAGATGCTGCATTCCACAAAAAAGGCCCAGGGGTGAATCCGCTGCGCCAAAAGTCTGAAACAAAAGAAAGTCAGCAGCAAATCTGGAAAGTTGGAAAAAGCCAAGTGTGATCATTAAATGTAAAGTACACTCTCCTTTCAACAGGAGACACAACAGAACCACTCACTGATATAACACTGCCAAGCTGGTCCAGCACTGGGCTAGCCAAGTCTTCTCCTCAGTGCAGTAGCCAGTGCTGACTGCCAAGTGGAGACAGCTGCACACTGGCTCCACAGGACACAAGGGGTGGTATCTGAGTCAGGGAGAGAGCAGGGGACACAATCACACAGCAAAACTTTCCTCCGTCCTCCTGCCTGTGACCCGGAAGTCAAATGCAAAACGCCACGCTGAATGATGCTTTAAGTCCTAAAATAAAGAATACAGGGGACAAAGGAGGGAGGAGACATTGTTTTATGTTGTTTCTGTTATTTAATATGATCAAACGTTTCCAGTGTGTGTGATTCAAAAGTTATATC
This sequence comes from Etia nguti, assembly GCA_015106755.1. NCBI lineage: Eukaryota > Metazoa > Chordata > Actinopteri > Cichliformes > Cichlidae > Etia > Etia nguti. The sequence continues at coordinate 13,960 of VUQG01019026.1, forward strand.
TTGTTACACTGTGCTGCAGAAACTGCAGAAGTGTCAGATGTCATATTTAGCTGAGGTTGCTTGAACGTGATCGCTCTGAGGCCTGTTGATTCACCTCCTCCACTCTCAGCTCTGACGGGAGGGACTATCGCCCAAGGAGAGGAGTTGAGGATGTGCAGTTTGGGAAATGAGACACTACTGCAGTGAATATGACTGAGAAGAAAGATGGAACCAGGGGCTTGGATGCTTAAACGTCACAGACTGCAATGCCCCTACATGACCAGCAAGAAAATCAAGTCACCTGTAGCGTTTGGTTAGAGATGAGCTCACGTCCATGGCAGAGCAAGGTTTCAAAGATAAGAAGAAGACCATGCATATGTGGTCGTACATCAGATTAAGGCTGATCATAAGGATGTTTAATTAAACAACACTACTGATGTCTTTATTGGCTACAATACCTCTGCTCTTTTGTGAAGTTAACCCTTCATTTGAATCACATTCTTCACAAGTACATCATCATTTATTGTTTAGTCTGCAACTTGACTGGTGAAATTTCTTTCCGTTGATTCATCAACTCAGCCAAGCAGGCATTTGCACTCACACTAAAGCCAACATCAACTGTACTTATGAAAACAAATGAGACAAACACACTTTAATGGAAGGTGCAGGTGTTCAGACATGTTCTGGGTCCCAACTGAGTGCAGATTATTTCTAAGACCATCCACATTATGAGAAAAAAATCTAATTAAAGGGGTATAATAATGATCTGGTAGAGATGCTTTGAGATCCTCATCGCATACAGGTTGGAATTATTAATTTCTGCAAGCAAGCAGTTTTCATGGTTCAGTAGACCTCGTGGCTTAAAATCTGCTTCCCTTGTCTGTGCGTGTTTGCAAAAGGTTTTCTTCTTAGCAGATAATGCTCAGGGGATTCATGATATGAAAGGAATCAAAGAAAAAAGATTTTTTACTACATGTTTGCTGTCTCTAGTGTAATCAAAGCTTCAGTGGACATTTAAGCCACATGATTTATGTACTACTAAGTGTTTAATCGTGCTTTGTCACAATTGTCACAGTTAACTTTGCCTAAAATAGCTGGCAAGTGTCATGACAAGATGAGTGAGATGGAGGAAAAAGTCAAAATATAAGTACTTGTTTTGCAAAAAACATGAATTAATCATGAAGCAGACAAAGTCAGTGGCATTCGATATCATTAGTGGTGAGGGTGTGTGAGTGGGTAAGTACTTGTACTTGTAAGTCAGCAAACTTACACATTCAGCAAGGGCTCAAATTACTCTTTCCCCCCACTGTAAGTGCTTGGTACTGTGTGGCGAATGAAACAAATCATATAGAAATGCCTGTGAAAGAAAAGCTCCACTGGGACTGAGGAGGTGTGGAGCTTCACAGCTAGGGGACACAAACGATGTACTCTAAGTGGACGAGGCAGACAGGCAAGCAGATTATCCCAAAGGACATGGGTGTAAATATTTTTATTTTATATGTTATATAAAGTAAGATACACTGGGGGAAATAATTCAGCCTCTGATGAATGTGTAACTTTGACATGAACAGACTCCAATTTTATGGAAGCTTCATTTTTAACAGACACCGAATATCAACCAAAAGTCAAGAAAAAAACACATTACATAAAAGTTACACATTCATTTTCATGCCATTTAGTGAAGTAAGTATTTGATCCCCAAGAAGAACATGATTTAGTACTTGGTGAGAAACCCTCGTTGACAACCACAGGAGTAAGACGTTTCTTGTAGCTGGTCACCAGGTTTGCACACGTCTCAGGAGGGAATTTGGTCCATTCCCTTTTACAAAAAGTCTCTAAGTCCTTTAGCTGTCTTAGCCAACACCTGGCAACTCGAAAATTCAGCTCCCTCCACAGATTTTCTTTAGGACTGAGGTCTGGAGACTGTCTGGAGACTGGATAGGCCACTCCATCACCTTATGTGCTTCTTCTTAAGTCTCCCCTTTATTGCCTTGGTGGTATTTTTTTCATGCCCGAAAACCAATCCACAACCCATCTTCAGTGTTCTGGCTGGGGGAAGGAGGTTGGGATGAGTTGGGATTGGGAGTATATCTGTAATTAGTTGATTGATGTGGCATACAGCCAATCAGTGGGATCCATAATTCCGCTTTGTAGGGGTTCAAAAAATTATTTCACTTATTAACATGCAAATCAATTTATAACGTGTATGTAATTTTATTATTTTTTTTGGTTGATATTCTGTCTCTCTCCATTAAAATGAGAGAGACAATTAGAAATTAGAGACTGTTCATTTCTTTGTAAGTCAGCAAACTTACACATTCAGCAAGGGCTCAAATTACTCTTTCCCCCCACTGTAAGTGCTTGGTACTGTGTGACAAATGAAACAAATCATACAGAAATGCCTGTGAAAGAAAACCTCCACTGGGACTGAGGAAGTGTGGAGCTTTTACAGTTAGGAGACACTAACGATATACTCCTTCCAGTGTGGCCACAGATGTAGACGAGCCAGACAGGCAAGCGAATCAGCACAATGGACACATGCATAAATATTTTATATGGAGAGTTGCACAGATTTTCAATGTGTCAAATAAAGCAACATAAATCATAAGCGTGTTTCAATCATGCTCCGATCTGCTAGCTCATCTGGTCCTTAAAGCACAGAGACTTGCAACCTGTGTGATTATTTTTTTTACTGTTTAAGTCAGCACGTCTGCTAGAGCTGTGATGTCTACTGTCGGTTGAAGAGAAATGCAAAGGTGATTGATTTACTGGATGAGCACACAGAACAAACAAACAAAATATAATTTCAAAAATTGCTTGTCACACGCATTCGCGGAAATGAGCTCATTTGTTGTGTAAATGTTGCAGTTCGGCAATTTACTGCAGAAATGATTTGCGTCTCTCTTTGCACAGTGCATTGTGGATATGACAAGAATTTCATGTTGGATAATATACCTCAAGACCGCAGCATGGAAACAGCTTACTATTCAGCAACATTTCATTAGGGCCTGCACCATCTGCCTGTCCTCTCGACATAATGGTCCAGTAGCTACACCGTGATTAGATCAACTAAAACAAAAGGAAGTAGTGTGTGGCATATTGGAATGATGAATAAATGAAGACAACACCAGAAGCGGGCTATAAAGGTTTATGCTCTAACTTCTGCTTGGTGTGTGTGTGTGTGTGTGTGTGTAGGTGTACTGTACGACCTGCCGGCAGTCAAGCAACAGCTTGAGTCTTGATTTTCTAAAAGCATCATCATGTAAATAGATTTTCCTTCTAAAGCAGACTATCAGTACTTGATAAAAATGTGCCAGTTTTATATTTCTTACCTTTAAATTGGAAGTTTTATGCATTTTCCTGTTTCTGGCACATGTTTTAAGGTCAGTGTATATGTTTGTTATATGAGCCAGAGATTCTGACTTATTTCAGAGAGTAAATAAACTTGTGTGCTGGATCACGGTGCAGCATAAAGATTATTTTGGATTATGAAAACCTGCTAAGCTGATCTAGTGTTCAAGAATTAACATTTTTTTTAAATGACTCAATACAGCAAAACCCCAAAGAGGACACAAAACACTTCATTCAAAGCACTACAACCTTTATAATAGTCGCATTTCCATGCGGTCATGTGAAAAATAAAGTTTTCACTGAAATCTGTGAAGTCTTGTGAAAAACTAAATACACCCCATGATTTGTAACCTGTGGAACCACCTTTAGTAGTAACTTGAAGTAATAATTTTCTTTATAAATCTCTCACATGATTGTGGATGAATTTGAGCTCACTCATGTTTGCAACGTTATTTCAATTCATTGAGGTTTGTATGTATTCATTTATGCACAGCTCTCTTAAAGCCCCTCCACGGCATTTCATGGTGGTGGATCATTGTCCTGCTGCGTGGCCGAATTTTAGCCAAGCTTTAGCTGTCACAGATGGCCTCGTGTTTGACTCTCGAATACTTTGGCATACAGAGGAGTTCATGACTGACTTAATGACTGCAAGGTACCCAAAACAAGCCAATATAATCACCATCCTTCATAATTGGAATAAGGTATTTGTGCTGATATGCTGCATTTTGGGTTTTGCCAGATGTGGCCCCGTGCATCTTTGGTGTCATCTGTCCAAATGATGTTATTCCAGAAGTCTTGTAGTTTCTTCAGATACACCTTTACAAAAAAAAAGAAAAAAAAAAAAGAAGATGTGCTGCCATGTTCTTTTTGTAGAGAAGAGGCTTTCATCCAGCAATCCTTCAAAACAAGTTGAATCTAGTGAGTATTTTTCTAATTGTATTGTCATAGACTTTAACATTTCAAAATGTAGTTCTTGGGTTTTCTTACACGATCTGACCTTGCGGGGAATTTGCTGTGGTGCCCACTCCTGGGAAAACACCCTGAACGCTTCAAATTGGCACATTGTGAAAACTTCAGCTTTTTTAGAGGTTGTCACACGCCCTGATGATCAGTTAATCAAGTGAGTGTTGAATAGCAGCACCTGGTTGCTGCTTATCCTCTTAATTCCTATGCAAGCAGTAAGGATGTACTTAGTTTGATCAGGATGTTTACAGGACTGTGAAAACTTTTCCTTTTTAGATGGCCATTACTGTACACGCCTGCGAGACTGCAAACTTGCATTAGATTGCACTAAACTTTACAATGCTGCTGTTAGTTCCTAGTAGTTGGTGTTACTGCAAACAGGACTGCACGCCTCCATATCCATTTTCCCACAGACAGTTTAAAAAGACTTGTTATGTCAAAGAAGAAAGGTGGAATGATAGTTAAACGTCCTTCTGCTTTGTTCAGCATTATTGAAGAATCTATGCCACTGGCCTCAAGGGTTTTCAGTTAAACACTGTTCTGCAGACTGTACAACATTCATCGAATACAGCCTTATCTTTTCTCCCTGTGCAGCAAACCTGGCTGCCACTGACATCATCTTCTTGGTGTGCTGCGTCCCCTTCACCGCCACCCTTTACCCCCTCCCTGGATGGATCTTTGGCAACTTCATGTGCAAATTTGTCGCCTTTCTGCAGCAGGTAATATCTTTTTGAACCACTTCAACTATTCTGTTCCTCAGCTCAGAAATGTGCTTTCATGTGAATATTATATTTTCCACACTTCCCTTAAAATTATCTTGGATTCTTTAACTTTTCCCACAGTAATAACATTCAGGGCTTTAACACTCCTACTCCCATGAGAACAGTGAGCCAGCTCAGCGTTGTCACAGAAAAATCAATCTATATAATCCTGTGAAGGTGGTCACAGTTCATCCTCATAAAATTACAGTTCTCAAGAAAGCTAATCCAAAATAAGCCATTGTTGCCTTTATATAGTTTCTTCAAAAATGACAATGAAAGTAAGTCGAACTCTGCAGCTTTAAAAGTCAAAAGTGTCAAGATGTGTACGCAGCTGACAGAGAATAATAACAGTAATCAGCATCAGGCACAAGAAGGAGGAGACACAAAAGAGAATAACAGAATCTTCTGTTAAGTGAGGAGATGAAGATGTTACGTGATACGATGCTTCCATAGACCCAGAGATTAATCGAGATTTAAAGGAGCTACTGAACATCGTGTGCCAATGAAAAAAACATTATTTTTCGTTGGACCCTTTAAGGGAACATAATATCTAATCCAGGTATTGACAACAGATTTCAGCCACTTAAATCAATATTGCCTCCCAATTGATTTGTTCGATTAGTGAGAGGCCAGAAAAAGTATAACAAGCATTCAGTGTCATAATAGGGTAGGTTTCCAGAGCTGCTGTTTGTAGGAATTATCAAAGGCCCTGACTGATGATGAGGAGCTGCAAACTGGGTAAAAAGCCATTTTCATCTTTCATGCATGGAACAAACCACAACTAAAAGCCTGTGCAGCCGACAAACACCTAAAGAAACGAAAAGGAAAATGACCTGTAGACAATACGACAAAAGCTACCTGTCATGGCTTCAGCTGCAGTATAAAAAGTGTTGCTCTAAATTTGGAAACGTGGATGGATAGCACAGCAACCCTTAACTCGAAAGTGTCATCCGTCAGATTACGTTGGCTAATAATAAGATGGTGCCGAATCAGTCAGATTCACCTTTGAACTCATCTGTTATTGACAAGTAGTCACTGATGAAAACTGTGTGAAAACAACCTGTGAATTCAGTGTTGGAGAATTTTACTAAACTATTCTGCCACTTAGTAGCAGTGCAAATAGCTACAAACACCATTAACATATCAAGTGTCTACTTATGCACTCACTAGACAGAAATACTTTTTGTTTGGAGTCATATTTCCAGGCAGTTGATAATTGTTCTCTTTTAATTCCAGTTTGCTCAAAACCCTCCCCTGAGGGAAATATCTAATTCGATATACTAACACATGATACACTGAAGCAGGAAGAATGTTAGAGGCAGGAAAAATGGAATGAGGATTTTAAACATTGAGTCTGACAAGGGCCAAATTATGATGGCTAGACGTCTGGGTTAGAGCATCTTCAAAAACTGCAGCTCTTGTGGCGTGTTCCTGGTCTGCAGTGGTCAGTATCTATCAAAAGTGGTAAAGGAAGGAGCAGTGGTGAACCAGTGACGGGGCAGCCAAGACTCACTGATGCACGTGGGGAGAGAAGGCTGATCCGTGTGGTCCGATCGAACAGATGAGCTACTGCGGCTCAGATTGCTGTAAAAGATGATGCTGGCTCTGATAGAACAATGTCAGTGCATTGCAGTTGGTTGTGTATGGGGCTCAGCCAAAGACTAGTCAGGGTGCCCAAATGGATCCCCATCCACTGCCAAAAGTGCCAACAATGAGCACGCGAGCATCAGAACTGGACCACGGAGCAACGGAAGAAGGTGGCCTGGTCTGATGTATCACTTTTTGTTTTACATCATGTGGATGGCCAACTGCATGTCCATTCGCTTATCTGGGGAACACCTGACACCAGGATGCACTATGGGAAGCAGCCAAGCCAGTGGAGGCAGTGTGATGCTTTATGTAATGATCTACTGGGAAACTTTGGGTCCTGCCATCCATGTGGATGTTACTTTGATATGTACCACCTGGACAAACAGGTCTGATCCATGAAGCCCCCACCTCTCAACTTACTGGACTTAAAGGATCTGTTACTAACGCCTTGATCCCAGATACGAACAGCGCACCTTCAGGGGCCTATTGGAATCCCTGCTTTGATGGGCCAAGCCTATTCTGGCAGCTGATCATAATGTTATGCCTGATTGGTGGATATCCAGCACAAATCAACAAACTGAGCAATGTAGGAAAGTAGAGTTAGAATAAAAGTCGAGTTAAATGAAGTGTATCAGGTCCACAGGACTTATATCGAAGAGCTACAGGGGTTAGGATCTAAAAACAGCTGGAGCACAGTGAGTGATGCAGAGCTTCACAAAGAGATGACTCAAGAGGAATAATGGCCAGTTTAAGATAATGTTTCTTTTTTTTTGTGGAACTTTTTGAATCTGGCACTTATGTCCACTGGTTTTTTTTTTCCTTGTAGAAGTGCGTCACGAGGGGAGGCTGTCCAAGGTATATTAGCATCACCCGGCTTATTCACGGAGAAAAGATGTTAAAAACAACATTAAATGCATAGTGTCTGACAACAAGCAGACGTTTAGGTCAGATCTTAAGTGGCTACGCTTTAATTACACTCAGCCTTGCACTAATAACCAGTTCTCTGACTACTCTAATGACAAGGTCAACCGCAAACTAGATACAATCACTCAGAGAGACCCACAGCTCCTGTTCAGTTAATAAGCACTTTGTCATTAGAAGCAAAATCACTTTCCCCAACATTTCTTTTAATGTTCAATATCAGAGGCTGATAAAGTATGCAGCAAATGTATTTAGTTTTCTATTTCGTGCGGCGATTTGATTAAATTTCGTCTCATTCGACATGCAGGGGACATTCTGTCAAACTTAAAAACGAAACACTTTAAAATTTTTAGATGTCAGCCTCAAAAAACCCCAACAAAAACATAGGGATGATTTGATTAATGGATGTGAACAATCAGACCAAGTGGTCTGTGAGCGCGTCTTTGGCCAAATGATGACTAAGTCCAAGCTTTTTATTCTGAAAGCAGAAGGTGTCTGTCAAACAAGACTGTCTGTCTCGTTTTTCTCTCTTATCAGACAACCATTTTCTCATCTCAAACCTTCAAGTCAGTTTCTATTATGCTAGCCTACCATCATTTATTATTGCATACACGGGAGAAAGGTAATTAGGTTTTTAATGACGGTAACGAGATAAGAGAAGTGACCGCTCTCTTTGCCTCAGTCTCTCAAATTTCTCCAAGAAATAAGAGCCGTTAGCTTTATTAGTGTCTTAAAATTTCCACAGTTCAATTAAAAAAAACAAACAGCCAAAGGGAAACAGTGGGTGAAACATTCCTGCTGTGTTTAGATCCAGTCTCTGTTAAAGGATTGTGATGACGGATTACCCAACTACTGCTTGTCAGATAGTGCAGTTATATTGTAGAATAGCAGGGAATGTCTAAGGGCTTTATAGGATTACTGGTCAATACCAATTCCATCCAACCAGCCATCCATTTTCTTTTGCTTATCCAATTCAGGAGCCTGGAGCATATCCCAGCTGCCATAAGGTGATAGGCAGGGTACACACAGGACAGGCCAGTCATCTCACAAAGGGCTAAGATGGAGTTAGAGATGACCATTCACACTCACATTCACAAATTTCAAACCACAAATTAACCCAACCCCACTAACTGCATGTCTTTGGACTGTGGGAGGTGGATTCAAACCTGAGACCAAAGTACTCAAATCATCTCCACCTGGTTTCTTATACGTCACAATGGCTTTTGGGATGTGGTGAAATTATTCTCATCATGTATTAGAACTGTGTGATGCCAAGATGTCAAGACACCACCTTATTGAATCTATACCATTTAGAATTAGGGCAGTTTCGAAGGCAAAAGGGGGTCCAACCCAGTACATGCAAGGTGTAATTAATGAAGTGGCCGGTGAGTGTGCTTTGCAGTTTAATTAGGCTACGCTTTTATATTTAAGTGCTTATTCCTCAACCCAGCCTTTAGATCAGTGGAGGTGATTAGGCATCAAATAAGCAAAATGGGCTTATCTAAGCAACTTGAAGCTCAGCAGTCTCCACTTTTGAACCTCATGTGACAAAAGCCCTTCCACTGAAAATGACCCTTCCACTCTGATCTCCAGCTATGAGAAAAAGACAGGTGTACGTGTTAAATACGTGCGCGGATAACCGGCTGATGTTTGAGTATTTGACAGATTTTTAATTTAACCTGCACTGAGTCGGCTAAAGATGGAAACGGCTCAGGAACACGTGCTGCTTCTTTAAAAGCGAGGAGCTGGATGTTATCTCTTACTTTTGCTTCTTTTACTTGTGTTCTTGGAAGACTTTTTGTCCCCATCTAATGAATTGAAGACAGTGATTGCTGCCTTTTACTCCTTCCTTCAATTCCAAGAGAGGACATTTGGTATCAGTCTGATCGTATCCTTGATGTGAGACTGAGACACGTCGAAGACTGACTGCAACAGACAGCTCCTTTCTTACTAGTGTGTGTGTATTTTGGAACAGCCTTTGGCTCTGAATAAATCAATTTTTATGTAAAACTATATAATAATTTTAATAATGGTAAAGGATCAAAAGAATAATTTGATTCATGGATTTCTTTTTGTTCTATTCTTACAGTAATTTGATTTAAGCTCCTGTTTTTAACAAAAAGCTGCTGCTAGTGCTTTTTGGATAACTATTAAGTTGTAGGTAAATATTTTGGTAACACTTTGTATTAAGATGCACATGTTTACCCATGAACTAGTTGCTTTTTTAAGCACACATATTAATAATCACATTATCTCTTTAGCAAGTATTATAAAGCACTTGTTAGTTACTTAGTGTTATTGCCCACTTAGGAGAAGGTTTGTGTAAAAATACCATCACACCTCATGAAAGGGTCCTGCCCTGTTATGCTGTTTGAAACTAAATTAAGGAAGCAAGATTACATTAATAGGGTGGGATACTGCTCCTTCATCTTTCTAATTAGTGGATGTATTTCCGTGTCCAGTTATTACCAGGCTGAAGATTAGTCTGAGAGGAGAATTGATTATTATTATTATTATGTTAAATAATAATTTATTATTATGTTAAATCAAGGATGTCTGCAGGAAACTTTTAGCTCTTCACAGACTTCACAGACAGACTTTAGTCGACATTTAATCTTCCTGTTTACTGAAAACTGTTGTTGGGCGGTACAGCGGTGCAGTGGTTAGCACCACTTGAGTTCAAACCTCCTTGTTGGCTGGGCGTTTCTCTGTGGGATTCTCCATGTGTCTGCAGGGGTTTCCCTTTGGGCAATCTGGTTTCCTCCCACAGTCCAAAGGCATGCACATTAAGTTCTGGGTGTTTCTAAACTGACTGAGGTGTGGATATGAGAGTGTGTGCTTGTCTCTTTGAGAACCCTGAGATGAACTGGTGAGCTCTCATGGGTGTGGAACTGCCTCTTGGTCTATTTCTATTTTGCACAGGCCCCAGCTGATGGACAGATGGATATTTGAGAAGCTAAAATCACAAAAAGGAATGGTACTGATGATTTTTTTCAGGTGAATAAAAGTAAACTGTCCCTTTAAATGTATCTTATATAGAAATATAAGACTGCAGATCTCAAATACTTTAAGACACTGATGTAAACAGCCTTAACTGCAGTTTATGGCTGCATGTCAGAAGAATATCCCCCGTGTAGCCCTATGATTTTAATTACCATGTTTAGACTGAATAAATAAAAAAGATTAGGAAGCTTAAAGAAAACCAGTTCTTATTATTTATTCTTCCTTCATTTTCTTACGTCATTAAAAAGAAATAAAACTACAATAGAATAGAAATTATGAATTGAATTGATGTGCTACTAATATACCAGACATCTTTAAACAAACAAAAAAAAAAAACATAGGAAAAATGGTATCCATTTCCTCAGCCGCCTCAACACTGAACTCATGATGACCCTTTTCTCTCTCTCTCATCATATCTTTTGAAATCCTGTAGTCCTGGTGCTCTAAACCTCTGGAGGGTAATGTGTGCTGGCTTCATAGTCGCAGATGAGAGGTGGCGAGAGAAAGAGGCTGACACATAGACAAAAGAGGGACAAAATTAGATCCTATTTGTAAAAGAGCATAGAGGGAACTTCAGACCCCTCATTTTTCACCCTGCTCCACATATTTCAAAACAAAAATGGATTAGTTTGCCTACATACAACCCACTAAGACCCACAGAGGTGATGTATCCGAAAGGAACAAAACAGTATTTTTATGAAGACGGTCGAAAGTGTTAGGCTTGCTTTCTGTGTCATCCTGCTCTATTGAATGTCAATGCACAATTGGGTATGAAACAAGAAAAGCAACTGTAAGTCGTAGTGGAAATATTGATTCAATTCAATTCACTTTATTTCTCAAGGTGCTTTATACTGTAAGATCCTTCATTATACAGAG